>BQNB010107634.1:0-23128 GCA_026074375.1 Tanacetum coccineum | reverse complement strand
AATTTTTTACATCCTATTTGGTTTATATGTGTGTACTGCTGAACTCATTTAGTACTGCCAGGCAATAGTTAGTGTTGCCAGGCATGTCAGCTGTAATGGTTGTTTAGTGTTAATAGTTAGTGCTGCCAGGCATGTCAGATGAGGAATTAAGGTTATGATAAGTATGAAGGATGTATGGAAGTTTTGCTAGAAAATCCTAATTAATGAAAGTTATGATGTTTATTAAAGTTCAAGTGTTGTTTAGTCTTAATAATGTTTAATTTTTTAAGGTTATGATAAGTATTGTATGAAAGTTTTGCAGGATAATCTGAATGACAGTTATGATGTTTAGAACTGGTTAAACTAGTTCATACTGCTAGGTTAAAGCTAAGGTAAGTTAAAACTGCTAAGCTAAGAACTGAACTAATACATTAATTAATGATAACACACATTAATTCATTCCATACCCACCACCGCCTAACTATCCCTCTACCCCCTTAAACTCTTCCACCCATTCATAACACACATTAATTAATTTCACCCACCAAAATCGTTCAGCTACAGTAATCCCTAACACTTTTTCATAAACCCTAATTTCAAACATGGCAACGGTAACTTTATTATCTTCTTTTTTCTCTTTATTTCCTTATTAGCTTATTTTTTAGCTTCTCTGTTTATGTGTGTCCATTATATGTTTTTTTAAGCTTAACCGCTCATATGTGTTGTTGTGTGTTGCTTATCTGCTCATGTTTCTTAGAATGATAACCTTTTTCGAATCCCTTTATATTCTTAAACACATATATAGCAGTTTAGGGGTGTTTGGATTAAAAAATTGGACCCATATGCATTAGCCACATTATGAAGGAGTGTTTGGGAATTCATTGTGAAAACCAAATAACTAATTTTGATCTTGCTAAAGATATTAGGATAGGTAGCAACCCATTCCTTAGGTCATACCCACACACCATTTTGCTGTCAACATTAGTTAGAGCTTTAATTGAAAAGACTTCCTTAAGTATGCATAGCTCAGACTTTGTTGTTAACTTGCAAAAAACATTGTTGTGAATTTAGATAGTAGCTCAGACAACAACAACTCAGACTCATATAGCACTTCTCAAATTAGCACTTCCGAAGAGATAGATTATGACTCTCTAGAACCACCTAAGAGTTTGCTTAAATGGACCACTATTTGTCAGATGAGTACAAGGACAATGGCAGGTTTTGGGGTTCAAAATCAGGATGTAATGAAAGTGATGTAAAACCTTCTTGGAAAGACATTAAAAAGGCTGAAGCATGTATGTTGGCTAAAGCACAAGCATTTAAAGCATCTTCTAAGGCTAAAGTAGAAGCATGTGGGTCTAAGGCTAAGCTACAAGCATCAACTAAAACACTCATTGTCAAAAGCCCTATACGAATAACAAATTATGTACTTGGGCTTGCAAATGCTAAAACCAGGGATGCTATTAAAGGGAAGACCTTTAGAGTGAAGATACAATGACTTTTGCTGACTTTTGCTGAAGAGAAGATAGGGAAGAGGAAGCTTAAAAGTGGATAGTGATGTTAATCTACTTTATGATGTTATGTTTTTTGGTCCTTATGTAATAGTAGTAGATGATAATCTACTATAAAACAATATGCCTATAACTGAATTTATTATGTTAGAATGGTTTGTATTTGGTTAATGAAGTAATGATGTTATCTTCTATATTGTGTTATCTGCTTATTTTGATTGACAAATATGTGTTTTGGTTAGGATATTATCAACTAATTTTCTTTGTAGTAAAATAATGACATAAGCTCAGACAGCTCAGATGACAGGAGATGGGCCAGAAAAAAAGCAAGTGCTCCAGAATATTATGGCCATGCAAAACAAGAATGCTAGATGCTTATGAATAACACAATGAGGAATATCTATCATGGAACTACTTTCCAAGCACAGACAATGAAAGCACAAACATGGAAACCACAGACAAGAGAAACACATTCAAGGATTGCATTGTTGACTCTAACTCTGCAATGTCTAAAGGTAAATATGTACCAGTTTGCAAAGAAAACAAACCAAATGTGTATAGCCATGTACAAGTCACAAGGATATTTGCTAGTACTACAAAGTTTAGCTACATGGGATAATTGAAAAGAAAATGGGAGCCAGGAAATCAAAAACTTATGCAGATAAGGCAAAGGGGAAAAGAAAGGTGTCATGTGGAAGCTGATCATGTTATAACATGTTTTAGATGTTAGCTTTTGTTTGTGTTTTGTTTAGCAATCAAACTTTACTTGGTGGACTTATGAAATGGTTACAATCATAGTACTTATTAAACCTTAAGAAAATTAATGGATTGGTCTGTTTGGTTTGTGATGTTATTGTCTGTTTGTGTGTTTATAGCAGCTTGCACATTACATAACAGAGGGAGAAAAAGCCACGGTTTTTTTTTTTTTTTTTTTTTTTTTTTTTTTTTTTTTTTTTTTTGTTTTTGTTTTTGTTTTTTTTTTTTTTTTTTTTTTTTTTTTTTTTTTTTTTTTTTTTTTTTTTTTTTTTTTTTTTTTTTTTTTTTTTTTTTTTTTTTTTTTTTTTTTTTTATTTTTTTTTTTTTTTTTTTTTTTTTTTTTTTTTTTTTTTTTTTTTTTTTTTATTTTTTTTATAACAGTTCTAACAGCACTCTTTAAGCTACTAGCAAAAAACAATGAAGCTTAAACTTCTATATTAAATAGGAATGCATAACATTAAAGAATAGGTTACTCTGGCAACGCTTGACTTCCGTAAGGAAGGTCGCCAGTTCGATTCTTGCTGGAGTGTAACATCCTTTTTTATAAGCATTTTTTAAGCTACTAGCCAAAAACAATAAAGCTTAAACTTCTATATTAAAACAGAAATGCATTACATTAATGAATAGGTTGCTCTGGCAAGATGCTAACCTGCTTGACTTTTGTAAGGGAGGTCACGGGTTCGATTCTTGCTGGGGTGTAACATCCTTTTTTTATTCTCTTGTTATGGATATATTGGTTTTTTTTGGGTATTTAGTCACATACAACTAAGCATAAAGTGACCAAAAGTGTTAATAAGTGTGATCATATAGTGTTTAAAGTGACGATATGTATTGTAAGCCTTGTAGGACTCCTTGGTGTATAAAAGGAGGTCCTAGGGCATAATGTTAGATGTACATCTTTGATATTCATAGCTTCAAGGTTTTGTAAACCCTAACACTATTAAGAGTGTTCATTTTATATTGAGGCTGAAAGTTTGGTAATCTGTCTTGTTATTAATTTTGTGTTACTGTTTTATAAATAATTCTTCTTAGTATCATTGACTAGATTCCGCATAGTCTTTGATATTTATAATCAAAGTTTCTACCATAGTTGTCTTGGATTTACTCAATACAATTAAGCTTAATACAAGCTAAGCAAGATCTATTCAAGTGGGATCAACAAGTGGTATTAGCACTAGTACAAAAGTGGTATTGGTCACACCAAAAATGTGTGACTATATACATATAGTCACACACGCGAAAAGTTTCGTGTGTGACAAAAGGTCGCGCGGCCGTAGGTCACCTACGGTCACGCATTCGATTTAGTCACACATAAGGAAGCTTTAGTGTCCATATCCACGTTTTTTATGTGACTAAATAGGTACAATTTAGTGACCGTAAACAATGTACAACCAACAAAGCATGTTTTTTTTGTATATTTAGTCACATACAATTAAACATAGAGTGGCCAAAAGTGTTAATATGTGTGACCATATGGTGTTTAAAGTGAAGAAATGTGTATTTTGTATGACTATTGTTCATCCAATGGCCACATGAATTTTTATGATTTGAGAACCTTGTAATATTTAGCCAACCCAAAGCATGTTGTTTTGGGTATTTTGTCACAACAATTAGGCATAAAAGTGACGCAAAAAGTGTTAATAAGTGTGACCAATTGAGTTTAAATTACAGAATGTGTATTTTGTGTGACTATTGCTCATCCAAATGATCACATGAATTTTATGGTTAGTGTGGCTTTTTGTAATATTAGTCACACAAAGTAAGGTTTGTTTTGATATTTAGTCACATATAATTAAGCATAAAGTGGCTAAAAGTGTAAAAAGTTGACATATGGGTGTTTTAAAGTGAAGAAATGTGTATTTTGTGGTTACTATTGGATCCATACCAATGGCCACGATGAAATTTATGTTTTGTTGGCCATTTGTAATATTTAGTCTCACAAAGCATGTTTCTTTTGGGTGTTTAGTCACATACAATTAAACATAAAGTGGCCAAAGTTGTTAATAAGTGTAACCATATGGTGTTTAAATTAAAGAAATGTGTATTTTGTGTGACTATTGATCATCCAATGGTCACATGAATTTTATGTTTGTGTGGCCTTTTGTAATATTTAGTCACACAAAGCATGTTTGTTTTGGGTAATTAGTCACATACAACTAAGCATAAAGTGACCAAAAGTGTTAATAAGTGTGACCATATGCTGTTTAAAGTGAAGAAATGTGTATTTTATGTGACTATTGATCATCCAATGGCCACATGAATATTATGTTTGTGTGGCCATTTGTAATATTTAGTCACACAAGTCATGTTTCTTTTGGGTGTTTAGTCACATACAATTAAGCATAAAGTGGCCAAAAGTGTTAATAAGTGTGACCATATGGTGTTTAAATTTTGGTGTTTTAAATTGAAGATAATGTGGATTTTGTGTGTACTGTGATTCATCAAATGGCCACATGAATATTTGATTATGTGACAAAACGTTTAGTGTGACCATATATGCCATTTGTTCATAGTGTTAGAAGTAAATGTGACTAAACACATTAGCTTTTGGCAAGCTAACACAAACTAAACTTTAGACACACATATTAAGTTACGTGACCATATGTAACGGAATTTGGCTACACTAAAATAATGTGTGACAAAACGTTTAGTGTGACCATATGTGGCATTTAGTCACATTGTTCAAGTGTGTGACAAATATTTGTCACTATTTATATGTATATCGTGACCAATGCTTCAAGCTTACTTGTATTGGTCATACGTTTGAAATTCATATGTGACCAAACAATATTACCAGTTACTTTTAGCCACATGATGTTTGAATGTGTGGCAATACAGTTCTAATGGTCACACGATAAAAATGTCCATGTGTGACTAATTAGTTAATGGTGTCTTTTTTGGTACCTTTGGTCACATAAATATGTGAATGTGTGGCCGTTCTATTTTGCCCATGTGTGACCAAATCCACTTTTTGTACTAGTGTAGAGCTTGTTGAGAAGCTTTGAATTATAAGAAACAATCTACACATATCAGAACTATTTGTTTAACATGGAGGCATGATCTTCAACAATGGTTACTGCTGCAAAACTTCTAATACTCAATCCAGGAGAATTTGAGCTTTGGAAAATGAGGATAGAACAGTACTTCCTAATGACAGATTATGCTCTTTGGGAAGTAATAGTAAATGGAGACTCACCTCCACCGAAGAGAATTGCTGATGGTGTTAAGCAAACATTCCCTCCTACAAATGCAGAGGAGAAGTTAGCAAGGAAGAATGAGTTAAAGTCTAGAGGTACATTGTTGATGGATTTTCTAAATAAACATCAACTAAAGTTTAATACCTACAAATGTGCCAAGACTCTGATAGAAGCAATAAAGAAAAGGTTTAGAGGTAATAAGGAGTCAAAGAAAACTCAAAAGACACTTCTAAAGCAACAGTATGAGAATTTCAATGGATCAAGCTCAGAAGGACTTGATCAAACCTATGATAGGCTTCAAAAGCTTATCAGTCAGCTAGAGATTCTGGGTGAAAATGTTTCTTAAGAAGATATGAATCTGAAGTTTTTAAGAAGTCTCCCATCCGAATGGAAGACTCATACCTTAATCTAGAGGAACAAACCTGATTTAGACACCTTGAGCATGGATGACCTATTGATGTGTGCTAAAACACACATCATTTATAACCTGGAAAACACTAATAAACGAACTAAAAACATAAAATATGATAAATATTATTGCAAATATGTTTGGTTTGTGTTTTTATGTCTTGCAGGTACCAGGGATTGAAAATAAAGCAAAAACGGTGACTTTCGGATATGATTTGAAGACGTTTACGCGTTTTTCGAAATCAAGACGAAGTCGTTAATAGTTCTTGAGCATGCCATTGGAAAGAGCATGACAAATCGAGTCCAACGGTGCCTTCATCTCTTATTGGGCCGGCCCGACACCATTTATAGGAGTCGGACCGACCCATAATTATTAAAGTTTCAAGCCCAACAAATGTAGGCCCATTTTGAACTTTATAAACTGGTGGCCCAAGACTAAAATGAAATGAAGGCCCAGGTGGAAGGCTGCTGGATCATAACGCAAAAAGGAGCACGTGGGTCAAGGGGGATATATATCTTATATTTTCCAGATCTCATTTTTTGGTTTTTCATTACTGTTCGTTTTCTTTTTCTTTTTATTTTTTTTATTTTTGATAGATAGGCAAGTAGAATTAGATAGATAGGTAGTAATAGCAGCAGACTTGTGATTGTGTGAATTCACTTTTCTTATCTCATCTTTATTTTATTTTGTTTCATTCGGAAACATAGCAACAGATCATTGGGTGGTGGGTTATCTTTTATTTTTTTATTCGAGTATTAGATTAGATAGGGATAGTGAGAGTAGTAGTAGTATTATATTGTTTTTCTTCTTATCCTTATTTTTCGGTAGAAGTAATAGCTCGGATTTGATGTGTAATGAATCGGCTTGATATATCGAAGTTTGGTTTCGAATTTTGTTGGATTTGATTTGTTTCGAGTGTAAAATGATAGAGTTGGTTTAATTTGTTAATCGGCTTAGTAGCATTATTTACGTTTGGAGATTATGGAGTTATGGATTGGGATTTGGATTAGTTTGGTTTTATTTCGCACTTTGGAGTATGAGTTCATATCTATTTTCTCCGGGTCACGCCGAGCAAATTCCGGGTTTCATCTTTTTCTTATCTCTTTTATTTCTTTATTTTATGCTTATAGCCATTTTTAGCTTAGTCATTATTATTGTTGCTTTAGTTGTTATCCGTAGCGTAGTTATGCTTATTATTGTTAGATTAGTTTCCATGTTTAGCGAGTAGATTTGTGGTATGCTTGTTAAGTGACCGTGAATAGTGAGTTAAGTGTGGATTAAAAAGTAAATTGTTGATTAATAATTATCGGATTATTTAGATTTCTTATTTGAATATTTTGAAGGGCAAAAGTCGGAGAAATAATCAAACATCAAATCTAGTAATTAATACTTTTATAAGATATCGTTTTCAAAATAGACCAACGTTGTGAGAAAATAATATTTTTACCGGTGTTAATTCGTCATCATTTAAAGTAATTTGTACCAAAATAAAGGCTTGTTTTCAATATAAACCAACGTTGTGAGAAAACGGTTTTTAAACGGGTACAAATTCTTTATTATCTTTTTATTTCACATTTAATGATCTTTTCACCTCACTTGACAAGCGTATTCTTTTTAGTTATATCTTAGTATTATTTTAGCTTTTATATAATTAGTATAATTCAAAAACAAGATTAAAAGATATTCAAGCATTTAATTGGAATTATTTTCGTAAATCTCAATTCAATTCTCGTTAGGATACGATTCCGGAAGATTTATTTCTAACGGGATACTTAATATTATATACATACGGCTAGTACGTATTTATACGACATCAAAAATGGCGCCGCTGCCGGGGAGAGTTGTACGATTTCTAAGTTGTGTTTCGAAGTGAATGCCTTGAAGATCCTTTCTCTTTTGAAAGTTAATTTCGTACTTATAAAAATAAAAATCAAAAAAATATTTTCTATTTCTATTTTATTTTCTTTTATATAAAAATTTAAAAAATATATATACCAAAAATATTTTTATTTTATTTTATTCTATTTTTTTTAAAAATCCAAAAAAAATACTTTCCATTTCTTTTTTATTTTTTATTTTCTTTTATATATATATTGAAAATAAAAATAAAAATGATGATAATAAAGATTCACAAAGAAATTCTAAAAATTTTGAAATACCAAATTTCTCTGTTTTACTTTTGGTGCATTAGCACGCAATCTTCTTCAAATCAAATCAGTTTGCATCTTTCCAATCCCGAGAAAAGTTTTCAATTTCGTCGAGTAGAAGAATCCGAGTCCAAGAATCTTTTTCATGATCATATACAAGGAGAGGACGAGAACGCTGAAGACGTCTAAATGGCCGATTATTTGAGACCGATGGAAGAGCTACTCCGAATACCTATCGTAGGTATTGAGAATGCTATCGTTGTTCCTGCTGTTATAGCAGATGAATTTGAATTGAAACCCGGGTTACTTGATTTTATAAGTAACAATTCTTTCTTTGGTCTTAAAAATGATGATCCTCATTCACACATCAGGAGATTTTACCAAATAACCCGAACTCTAAAACTAAACCAAGTGCCTGATGATGTGGTGAAGTTGATCTTAGCCGAGACATGCCTTGAGAACAAACCTCCTAATTCCATCACTACCTGGGATAATTTAGTATCAAAATTCTTGAATCGATTTCAGAAGGCAAGTTCAAAAGAGCAGCAGATGAGCTTGAATCTGATTAAATCAAAGAAGCGATGATAGTTGAGCATGTAGAAGCTGAAAAAAAGGTGATGATCAAAATGAGGCAGAAATGAAAAGTATATTGAGATAGTTATAGATGATGAGGTTAGCATTTGATGCTATACCTCTAAGGCCACCACAAACCTCACAATGTTGTTGAATTATGAAGATTGTTAAAGAAGGAACGTGTTAGATACTTTCAATCTATTAAGAAGCAGATAGTAGTTCAAAAAGCATACTTTTTCAATTGATTAAGATGCTGTAGAATAGTGATTAGAAAAAGGCTTGGAGGGACCCTTGGAAGTTGTTAAGCTAACATGAGTATACAAGGCCAGAGGAGGATTATGAAATGATTTGATTGGGGTGATTGAAAAGTAATGTTGAACCTTACATAAAAGTAAAAGTATGATGGAAATCTCAAAGGATATAAAGTGACTATTTAGAAGACTATTTGATACCTGTGGAGTGCACGTTGTGAGTTAAAAATCGACATTCTTTTATATTGGTTGTGAAAAAGATATCCCCTTACACAATAACAATCATATACATGCTGGACTAAAAGCTTCAACAGCGACCATTGGTATGGATGGGTTATTAACTACTCAAGCTTATGACAAAGCAGGAAAATGGTCAATGAAGTGTTTGAATGCATCCTCCTGGTGATGGTGAAGACTTTTAATGAAACTTGAAGATTCAGAAGATGAACATCAAGTTTAGGGGAGGATTGTTGGGTTTAAAAGACTTCAAGATATTCTTAGAGTTACTGCTGCTCAGGTATATATTAGTGCTGTCAAGCATAACTTAGTGCTGCTGGTAATACTGATGAAATTATACTAAGTAGTTAGTACTGGTAGTATAAAAGTTACTACTACTTGTTTACTACTATTTGTATATTTTAGTGTTGATTAGTATAAAAGTTACTGCTGCTAGTAGAAGTTAAGACTGCTAGAGATGAAGACTAAAAATATACTAAGTAGTTACTACTGCTAGTACAAAAGTTAGTACTGCTAGTGTATGTTAGTACTGCTAGAGTAAACTTCTAAGTAGTTAATACTGCTTGTGCTCAGTTACAACTGCTGAGTGATTACTACTGCTGGAAGGATTATGCTGACAAAGATGAGATCAATGACTTATCAGAGAAGGAAGTAATGATTGATTGGGAAACAAGAAACTACGAAGATAAGTATTGTTATTTTTAAAGAAGATGGGTATAACCTTATTGGTTTAAGAGATTTCGATTTATTTAAAGAAAAGATCATGATAACTTAGGAAAGTATTATAAGCCTTGTAGGACTCCTTGGTGTATAAAAGGAGGTCCTAGGGCATAATGTTAGATACACATCTTTGATATTCGTAGCTTCAAGGTTTTGTAAACCCTAACACTATTAAGAGTGTTCATTTTATATTAAGGCTGAAAGTTTCATAAACGATTGTTATTAAACATGTTTGTTACTGTTTCATTGCTTATTCTTCTTAGTATCATAGACTAGATTCTGCATAGTCTTTGATATATTCAATCAAAGTTTCTACCATAGTTGTCTTGGATTTATTCAATATAACTAAGCCTTTTACAAGCTAAGCAAGATCTATTTAAGTGGGATCACAATATATACATCAGTCATTGTACTACACATGTATCAGCTCATTTAGAGACCCCTTGTGTGTTTTTCAGGCTTTAGGTTAGCCAGGCTAGTCTAGATCTAAATGGCTAATACTCCGACTAATTAGGTCTTATTATTTGGTTTGGTCGTGGCCTCAGGCCGGGCTTTTAACAAGCCAGGTATAAGTCGAGCTTTAACCTGTAATGTATCTCTAGTGAGGCGCTACGAAGATTACAAAAGGGTAAATACATCATTGCAAGGATCGTTAAACACTATGTCAATTTAAACATGGTACTTTATACATCGACTAGACACCCTTGTGAAAGACAATAGCTTAATTCACTAATAAAATGAGATTATTTTTAGGCCTATTTCACGAAGAAAGTGGAGTTGTTTCTAAACTTCCTAAGGGCCCAGATTGTGGTTTATACCACGGCGTCAAAGAACAGTGAGCAGTTTGCCGGCAATCGGGGCAATAGTCTGCCAAATGGATCACTTCGGATATACTTGTTGAGTTGAATGTTGGTGATATTCCACCAAGTAAGGATATCTCTCCATATATCTAAGGCGATTCTTGCACCGAACGAAGGATGTGTTCTTCCATTTTCTATCTCAATTCATCACATCAAAGGACATCTTATGAGTTTAAACTCAATGCCTTTTGCATCAGTTCCTTTTATCAGCAGTTTTGAGTTTATGGCTCTCAAAGTATTAATATGTATTTTCTCGAAATTAAATATATTTTCAACCTGTTAATGTGGTATGGAATCCAACAATAGCGTGCTATAACCAGGGTTCTAAATAGGCTGCGCTATAGCGGCGCCATAGCGCGAGCGTAGCCTCCACGTTACGAAACAGGCCAAGGCGTCGTTTCTTTAGGTGTGGAGTGTTATAATGGTGATAAGGCGTGATATAGCGCGCTATAGCGCAAGGCGTGACGCCTTTTTTTGAAGCTTTTAAGAGATTTATTTTTTTTTGAATTTTTTTAAAATATTTATTGGACTTGAGCTTATTTACAAGTATATATAATTTGGGTTGCATGAGATTCGGGCTTAGTAACTCTTATAACTCAAATTTTATAGCCCTAGTAGTAAACTACTTAATGACCACTCAATAAATATTTTTTGCGCTTTGCGGTCAAGCCTTAAAAACGCTATGAGAAATGCCCTCACGCTATAGCTTGAGGCTTGGCTATGCACTACGTCACGCTTCACGTATTTATATCCTTGGCTATTAACAGATAACGCGATCACAGTACTCCAACTCCGTCGAGCTAAATACACCTCAAAGAAACCAAATATTTATTGACTAATATAATGGTACACACGTATGTTCCCAACGTTTGTTTATTGAGAAACTAGAAAAGAATGAACGGTACAAAGACCCCTCCCCCTTCTCCTCCTTGTTATAGATATCGAGGGGGAAGAAAACTTAAACCCTAAAAGAGTTTAAACGCAGAACAAATGGAATTAACCCACGAATGCTCTACAAGCAAGTATCTGTTGCAATATATATTGCATGGGAACCGACAAGAGTATCTCCTAATTTGACCTATAACAAGTGATTTACTTTTCACTATATACCCTACCATTAAGTCAATATGCATACTAATATTACTACAATTTTCCACCTAGTATTATATGAGCCTTCTCTAATACGCTTAAAACTTGAATATGTGCAGGATCCTTAAAACCAGGGACCGCCTTCGTCCAAGGCAAATATACTAAAAAACCTCTACTAATAATAGTTTTGCATCCACGCCATCAAGAGTCCATTAGTTAAATGTCTCCTTTTACAGCCTCCGTAATTTTCCATATACTCCGCTTTAGCTGTCTGACAAAGGCCATCATGTGTAGCATCTATCTTCTCAGCTCCTTGAACATCCGTGTATCATCAACCCGTACCTTGTGATTGATCTACCCTTGATAGTGATTGATCTTCTCATCGTGTAGTTAAAATCCACAAAAACTGTACGTTTGTCTATAAACTACGATCAAAACCATCCAAAACATTACCCACATTTGCATATGGTGTTGTCCTCAACCCCCAAAGTCTGTACCAACTTCTCGTTATGAAAACCATGATTGTAACACCACTTAGAGTATTACCACTCTGACCCTAACGATCTTCAAACAAGTATTTTCCCTTTGCTTTGACCAACAAACCATGTAACCCAGTTCTAAGCCTTGCATTCTGCAATAAAAAAACCATAACATCGATATAGAGAATTAAAGGTTATGAACATATTGGTGCATTAACTTTCTCAGCAATAGTCGTTGATGTCATTACTGCAGTCCTTGCAAACCATTGCTGAGCACATACACATCTGACCGAGCATCCATATCTTCTTTCAATCCAGCATTCCACTTGGAAATCACCTCATAAGTATTGTATCATTTAAATTTAATACTCTTATGCATATATCTTATCCACTGTAGCAATTGCAAAAGATAGCCACCAGTACTATCTTCATATACATGAATAGTTCATGTGTGAATGTTGCTCCTGTCAATGTGATAAATGATAGTTATTAAATCTTAAGTGTGTACTTTATATGAACCAGTGGTGACCGACGTTTCCACCTCAAATGTATGATCCTCTTGCGGTTCTACCTCAAACTCAACTCCTTGCAACACTTGCACTATACATGTAACTCACCAGAACGTAGTGAAGTATTTCTTGTATTCCTCACTCCCATTGAATCCATTTCTGTAAAAGCTATTGACTTTGTAAGTTAACGCCATCTAACCTCCAAAGCTTTTACCCACTATACCTATAATATATCTCAAGAATATGCACTTGACCTTAACCAGTTTAAGCTCCTTTTCTTAGATAGCATGCCAACTAATAACCTAACTTAAATTTTAGGTGTCTTAAATTCAATCGCTAATATGGTCACCTAGTCAGTAGATATGTAGACATGGTTGTATCCTCTACCAAAAAAATCTTGAAACATACAAAACTCAATCAGAAAACAACGTACCTTAACTAAGAGTGTCACATTTGTCTCCTCAACCAACCCATTATGCTTTTTGTAATCCTTGTACACGAAATAATTTGGCGGCCAACTTTCAGAAAATAATGAAATGGCTAATTTTTTGGCTAAAAAGGATGGCTATGGTACTAATAGTCTGCTGGAGCTGTGGAAGTAATATCACGAGGGGTGGATGACTAGACTATGGACCGTATGATGATTGATATGTATGAAAGTAAGAAATTAATGAATAAGATTAAATCTATTTGGAAAAATTTGGATATTAATGTTAGAGTTCGTAGAAGAAATTGCTTTTTTCTATTTCTTTTTTAGGTCTTAGTACGTTGTTTTTATTCTAAAGGAAGGTTGTTTGCCTATGTAACAGGCGGAGATGTCCTTTGGTACTTAATTGTTTTTTGGGTAATAATATTTAAGGGGAAACCCTTTAACCCAAAAAAAGGACCCCCTGATTACAAGAATAAAACAAACATTACCCATTTTGATAGTTCACATAGTCTGATATTCTTTTAACTGCCTCTTAACCTTCAATGTCTTCCTTGTCACTGCCTGACCATTCAGGGTATAGACGCAATTAGCCTTGCTTGTTCATGATAGTACCACCAACGAACCCCTTATAACATTGATCTTACCTGACTGCATCATCATGGTATAACCCTCTTTTTCCAAAAGTACCCAGTGGTATCAAGTTTTTACCATATTCTAAAAACATACCTCGACGTTGTCTAACACGTAACTTGACCATAACTTATCTGTACTTGAACTTACCCGTTCCCGTACACGGAATTTCACCTGCTAATCACCCCATAAATACTGATATACCATGTTATACTCCTCAAAATCAAAACATGTAATCTCTTATATGTCATATGGTTTGAGCTCCTGAATTCCATGAATCTAGTCTAACAGTCCTTTTAACACTCAAAAACCATTCATAACATCAGCACTGTTATACTCATCAGGATCTAGCACGGATTACCGGAACCTTTATTCTGACATAACCTTGAAGATTTCTTGTGTTGATACCTGGGACAATCCCTCTTCAAAATTCTCCTCGGCGAACAATGGATTGGTTGGCCTTTGGAATTGTCCATTAACCACTTAATAGGTTGCGTGTTTGTGCAAAATCCTGGGTGGTTTTATTTCTTGAACCTGAATGAATTTGGCTATATATAAGATTGAACTTCTATGTTTGAAACCTTCTAATTGATCATATATAGCTAAATACAATAGATATTCGCAGGGTTTCAAAAACATGAATAAAAGCTTTCTACTAAGTATATCGCTGTGTAGCGGCTTGTGCTGAATGAAGGAAACGAAATAAAAGAAAACCCTAGATCTTGGAAGCTCATCTCATTTTTGATGAATGGTGTTATTGAAATCCCTAGACTTTGTGTTTTGATAATGGTTTTTTGCATGAAAAGAGGAGCATGTTATTTGTAATTGTTTAAAGAACAGGGGGGATACTATATATCAATGGTTCTAAAGGCGCGCAAAGGCGCGAGGCGTGACCTTCACGCCACGCAATAGACCAAGGCTTGGGCTTAAGCTTGACGTGAGATGAGGAGTGAAAAAACGTGATAAGACGCGATAAAACGTGATGCGTGGAGGCTTTTTTTGAATTCAATTTCGATAAAACTCGTATTTTTATATACAAATGAAAAATATTACATGCAAAGATAGTTTATTGACTTTATTCCTTATGTATGACACTTTTTGTAAACTCAATATATTTGTAATATGATATAAATATATAAATTTATAATTATTCTTATATTTTGTGCCGCTATAAGTTACGCTTTAAAAACTCCATGACTCGCTATGGCTCGCAAAGACGTGAGGCTTGGCCATGCCTCCACGCCACGCCTCACGCTATTTATAACCTTGTTATAATACACCAAGTCAACCATACTTGGATTTCTTGATGTATTATGTTGACCCCATGTGTTTCTTTTACGTATATGTGTATATTTTTCATTCGACCTAGTCCTAAAATGATTAAGAGTATATGCCAGTTATTTTTCGTTCGATCAGTTTTTTTATTTCTCCTTCCTGTCACCATATCCACCAAGTCACCAATCCTTCTTGGGGTCAAATTTTTAACGACATTTTATTATTAAAACACTTAGCAAGAAAGCTTGGTGAATCATCTTTAAAAACTCCTTCATGTCGGAATTAAGCAATCTTCAAAACTAGATCATAAAGATCAAAATACATTGTAGGTTTTATTTAGGCACTTGCGAGATTATTATCACATTCTCAAGTGATATGATACCGATATAATGGGATGTAATAAATGTACACAACTAAAGTTAACGATAATATTGTATTACGTATATACTTAATCTTTTTCTGGAGTAATATATTTATCGGGCATAAAAACCTTTTATCCGAAAAAAATACAAAGAATCACCTGAATGAGGCACAAATCATGAGTGTTTCATTCATTGTAGGGAATCGAAACAATAACAGGCTCATTCGGGGAAAAAAAAACTTAACAAACTTCTCTTCTAATGTTGAGGCACCTTCATCCTTCAATCACTGAAGCTTCTCTATAATCAAGTCATCCGTATCTAAGATTCTACTCATCTAATTTGACCTCCATTTTAACTCATCATGTTAAACATACACATAATCAATTTGATCTTCGAATTTCAAATGAGAAAAAAGAGACAATGAGAATTATTTGATCAATTATTTGCAAGAAAAGTTGCAGTAGTGAAAAATGTGAAAAATAAATCACTACTACAAATTCAAGGATTTCTCCATGGATAAAGACCTTTTCCACAGATTTTACACGGATTCGTTACATTTATAAAAACCTTACGGCTTAATATTTTCTCACCAATTTTCTGACCGGGTGTTGACTATATATTTTCTCACGGATATTGTCGTGAGAGTTCAGTCGGTGACAATTCCCACGGATTTCCTACAAAATAAGTTTCCAAATTTTTTACATCATTTCCCGTATCATTTTTACTAAAGAAAAATCGTAGGAGGTTTTCATATTTGTGTTGTTGTTCTTTCAATATGTAGGCATTTACTTATCCTCATTTAACCATTTCTGAAACCTCGAAACCTTATTTCATGTACGTTTATGTATAAGTGAACGTGCAAAATTCCGAGCACATGCACAAACTAATAGATCTTTAACCTTGGGTATTTCAAAATTTAAGTGGATACTTTGATCTTTGAGTGAGTGCTCTGATATGTGAGTGGATGTGTGCTAAGACTTAGTGAACAAATTATTAGCCTCGCCAAGGATGTGGAATCCGTTACCAAGCTCCATGAGTAAACTATTGGTCTGAAAGGTTTGTTGTGACATTAGATGTCTGGATTATTGTCCTCGTGACACTAATGCATTATCATGCTAATTGCTTATGGAACTATTTGAGTTCCAGGTAAGATTATCTAAAGAGGACACATGAACATGCTTATGTTCCACAAAGGCAAATAATACAACAACTAGATAATGCAAACTAACTTTCATTTTCTTCAATCAATTTAACCATAACAAATATGTTTACAGTCATTCCAGTGAATAATTACTCTAAATAGCCTTATTAGCAGGTCTCATTGCTGGGAAGCTTTCATACATTGACTACTGTTAAAATATTTAAGTACAAAGAAAATACAAAATCAATCTTTGTTGGAAATTAGTGGGTATTACCCACTTGATTTCCCACCCTTTTCCATGGATGTATTAGTAAACTAATCACTAATGTATAAGATCAATTGTGTGAAATCCGTGGGTAATATAGTTACTGATTTCCCACGGACTTTTGACAGTCGCTAATAAGTGCGAAACCTGTGGGAAATTTGTGACACATTTCTCACGAAAACTTAGGTCAACAAAGTAGGAATTCGTCGATGGTCGGTGAAAAATTTTCGACAGATTTCCCACTGAAATTTGGTTAACAAAGTTAAGAATAACACCATTAGTGAGTGTGTTTGGCATGTGAAGATCGAAAAATTGCGTACCCTAACTGTGTTGTGGGTAGTTGTATCGTGTTTAAAGGGAGATGAATGATTGAACCAACGGGCATTTGGTCCAATGGTATGGAGGTTTTACCCTCCTAGGCAAGGTCTCATGTTCGAGTCTTGTCTAGGGCGATAGGGGTTTCCTCCCGCGTGTGTAAAGGGAAGGGTGTCATTGCCTTCTGGGTTGGACCCAACCTGGTTGTGTGGGCTCGCTACGCCTTCTGGGCTAGGGGCCATGTAGCCACAAATTGCCGTTCCAAAAAAAAAAAAGATGAATGATTGAAGAAATAAAGGGTATAATGGTCAATGTGTGTTTTAATTAAATAAAATTTGATTATATGAATATATATGACATATATGAAGTTTAAGAAAGATATATATGTAATTATGAGTTATAGTTGGATGTATATGTAACTTTAAGGTTTTAGAGGAATATATATATAATTCCCTCTTGAGCTTATTAACCTAATAATTTTTATTCGCTTAAAATGCTAACGATTTAATATTAGATATTCTGATTTTCTAAAAATGTGGGGAAAAAAAATACGAGAATATAACATGTTTTTGTGGTGTTATATATACATACTGTTTGCCATTGTGATTATTGAATACTCAATAATCTCTTGTCGATTTCAGAGATGAAATTATTCTCATTACATTGTATTCGGCAGCAAACAAAAATCTATGGGCCTGACTTTGTTTTTTTTCATATTGAAAACAACAATTATTCCTGTATTAGTAGAATAAAAGTCGTTAAACATTTGATTAGACATCACATTTCTTGCAAACATTTTTAATTGCTTTTCGTTTATGTAACATGGTTTGAATTTTCGTCGATGTGTTCATAGCGTTTAAGCAGCGGCGGAGCATTCAGGAGCGGAGCCGGATTTTGAGTAGGGGGGGCGATTTTTTTTAACGATAACAATAATGACTAAGACAAACACGATATATTTATCAAAGGGGCGAAGTAACATTTGGGACTATTAATTTTTCGTTATCATCAAAGTTAATACAATAATAAACAGTAATTTTGGTTACTTATTTTTCACTCGTACACAGTTTCACATCAATATATAAATCTAATTTGTATACCAAGGTTATTGTAATGTAAAGATAATGTAAACAATAAATTTGAGACGCACAAAGTAGCTATGAAATACATGTTAGAACTGAACTCGATATTATCTTCCGAAAACTCAATTTGATATTTACTGATTCTCTGAAATCTCTAATGGAAAGACATGCTAGAAAGTGAACACCATTTAATAGATTGAAACAATAAACTTTGCATAATAAAAAGAAAACTAGCAATAAAAAGCTATGTAGCACCGAAACGGGAACGATAAAGGGATACGGGGACGATACGGGAACGAAAAACTGGCAAAAATCAAAACTTCAAGGATACGGGAACGGCATTAGATTCGGCATAAAAAATATATAAAAATATATTATAAGTAATCAAAATAGATATATATTGATGTAAATTGTAAACTCCAAAAATACTACATCTTCCAAAGGTAATTAATATATTGATGTAAATAACGACCTCTTTTTTATACATGTAAAACACCTTCAAATAACTTTTAACAAATAGATAGCACGATTGTGGAAAAAAAAAAGCAATACACAAACGTTAAAATAAGAAAGTGTAACAAATTGAAGTTGCATGCTAGTGGTTTTAAGATGTAACAAATTGAAGTTGCATGCTAGTGGTTTTAAGAAAAGTTAACTTTCAAAGTTTTAAATTCTCTATAGATATACTCATTGGTAGTCACAAACAATATGTACTATTAAATATTTTATGTAACAGAAGTAATAAATATACCCAGTGGCTAATAAATTTTGACATCCCATTACTCACTTTCCCACATCCCAAACAAAAGTCATCTTCTTACATCTGTTTTTCTCTCACAAAAACCAGACGATAAAAAAAGCCATTAGCCATGTTTATGTTTGTATAAGGAATGGCATTACCGCCTTTTGGAATAAAAAAGCCATTAAAACCCAAATGAAACGGCTTGGAAACTTCTTGGAAATCCAGAAACGGCTAGGAAACGGCAAGGAAACGTTTCGGACATTTGGGAAACGGCAAGGAAACGTTTTGACATTTGGGAAACGGCAAGGAAACGTTTCGGGGGCGTATCGTTCACACGACGTTTCCAAAAGGGAACGGCGCCTTTTTAAGCGTTTCGTGCTTCAGAGATAAAAAGTAAGTGAGTAAAAAACAAAATCTTGAGGCCTAATTGTACTTGTAATTTACGTTGCAATAAAATGAAAATCTAGCTGCTCACTCATCGTGCGATGAATGACCCTATACATTTTATATAAAACTTTTCTACTTTCACTTTTTTCTCTCGTCCACCCTCATACCTTCTCTCTCCTCCAAGCATTGTCTTCTGTTATTGACAGATGCAATTCTTCATATTTTCACTTATATTCTCACATTACAAGTTGGGTTAGTTGGGTAGGTTGGGGGTGGCCGAGCACCCGCTAGCCACCCCATTGGCTCCGCCCCTGGGAGCATTATGGACAATTATGATCTGAAGGTCTTACGAAGATCAATTGGCTTTGCTTAAAGCATTTGATATTAATCTTCGTGGTCAGATTAGACAGGTGTTCTTTAGTAGTTCGTTATAATATTCGTTTATATTTTACGTTTGTTATGGCCTGTAGCACAAACGGTGCCATTTGTTTTTCGCCTATTTAATGGCTGAGATGCGGATTCACCCACACCTTTGTACGTAAGGGTTTAAACCCTTTACAAAAAAAAAACGATTAACCTGCACATGTACGTTTTGACTGTTATTTTAGGTATATGACAGTTCAAATGAAAAGGTAATATAAACATTATTCAATTGGTATGAATGTACTATTATCTCAAACTTATTTCCGAACGCTTGGAAGCCATCGTCGGTGGATAGATTCATGTAAAACTGATAACGACTTTATCATATCAACGGTTTTTCTTGATACAGTGATCCACAAGAGTTACACGCCTATAAATCAACGCGGTAAGCTTCCTCTACAGCTTAATACGTAGTAGTTTTATTTTATACACCTGCCGTACGTTTTGTGATTTAAATCATTGTAGTTGCAGTAATCAACAAAATTAGTTGTTCGCTTTCGTGTAAAAATTACTTTAGGAACTAATGAACCTATCAGAATGATTGTAAAGGTAACTTGTATCAATTTGCCAACTAAAATGAAAATTATGTTAAACCGAAACTGTGTGAAATTTACGATAGTAACGGTGTATGATAATATGCTTGTCCACAAGTTCAACCACACTTGTTTTGAAATTTAACATACATTCATAAATTTGGTAAGGACAGCTTTGAGGACAAGCTTTGTTGGCTAATTTTTTTTCTGACGTAAACTTGTGCTATTTTATTTTTGTGTGTGTTCTTGAAGGGAAATCCTCAATTCATATTAAGTTGGAATTGTGAATTTTGTACGTAGTTCACGGATAAGTAGTCTAAAAATAAGTATCAGCGGATTGTGCTAGCCGGTGGAACTATGATTATTGTTGAAACTAAGCGTTGGAACTATTCTTTTTTGAAAGACAAATATTCACACTTATACTACGAGTATATTGTTAGTAACAATAATTCGTGTCGGGTTTAGTAGTGTCAATAAAGTCCTTGTGGGTCGGGCCTCAAATGACTGAATGCATTGATTAGTTCTAGAGTAAGAGAAGTGATTGATTTTTGACACATTAAAGTAAAAACCGTTAGCCTTACCATGGGGACGGACCCCACGATTAGACTCCGGTGTGAGAGTAAGTATTCATATTGTCAGAGTATATGTCAGAGAGAATAAGAATAATTGTGTACCTTTTGGGATGTATTGTGACCCCTATTTATAGGTGTCTAGTACTAGGGTTTCCTAGTATTTCGGTTACTTTAGTAGTGGCCGGAGTGGGTCCCTTGTCGGGCAAGGGTCCGCGACAATCGTGTTGAACGGACGCAGATGTTCTGCGGACGGATCGTCTTATAGGTGGATCCGCGGACGGATCGTCTACAAGTGGATCCGCGGACGGATCGCTAGGTTCGGGGCCGAAGCCCACGCGAGATTGGGCTTTACCATGGCCTGTTATTGATAGGTTTAGCCAAAAAGCCCAAGTGATAATGTGGCCCAAGCCCAGAGGCTTGGTACACCCATTATACGTCATCAAGTCCCCCCAGTCTAGAATGATATTGCCCGTGGGTTATTTCCTGCGTGCGGTGATCAATGCTAGACTTCTACTTTATTTCCTCCTTGAGTTATCTGTTTTTGTGTTGTACGTCTTCTGAGTTGGTGACGCTTCAATTACGTGGAGCGTTGCTGTCCTTTTACCTTCTGACTTGTGACAGCTTTTCACCAGTTTCCATGCGCTTTTCTATCGTCGATTAGGCAAGTGGCACACACGTGGCGTCATCCAAGTATCGGTAGGAGTAACTATCCCAGGTATAAATACCCCTTATTTTTACTGTTTTTTCTCTTCTCGAAATCTTTCCACCGTCATGTTAAGTTCTTAGGAACTTTTACTTCTTACTCCTCGTGCGTCACTTTCCTCGTTTTCAGTTTTTCGAGATTCAGGTTAGCATTTATCTTAGTCTTTCTTCCAAATGGCTAATAAACATTCTATTATGACCCGAGAAATGGTAGAGAGCTTTTGCAATAGTTATTATATTCCGATGAAGTTCATCCTACCGCACCGGGGCGGGATAGGACTATCACCCAATTTCCTGAGGGTAAAGTGGGTGTCTATACTAGGTTATTTGATTACTGTGGCTATAGGATTCCTCTTACCAAATTTTTTGTATCCGTCCTAAAACATTTCCGTATACATATTTCTCAATTATCCCCCTTCGGTGCTGCCCGTATATCTCACTTCGAGGTTTTGACGCGCGTACTTGATCTTGGCCCGTCGGTATCTGTTTTTCGTGCGTTTTATACGCGTATATATGCGAATCGTTCCCTATCGGCTCCTTCTTGTCTCTCGAAGCCTCCGGATTCTATTAAGAACTAGGCGGACCATTTTTTCTGGGTTGATTCCTGAGTGTTTCCTATCATATTTGTTGGTTGCTTTTATTTGCTTGGTTGGGCCTGGAGCCCATTATGATAATAATGTTCAACCCAGAGGCCTGGTAAACCTATTATACGTCATCATAGTGCGTATCACCTTATAATCTATACCCAAAACACAAACCTACCCAATGTTTTTAAGGCATAATCAAAATCAAAATTTACCCAAATATATAGTTTAATTAGAACATACCTTTAAATTGGTGGATTTGACTTTGAGATTGATATGAACACCATGAGCAGCGGTTCCCCCCTAACAAAGATACCACCACCACCACTATCGATGCTAAACCACAGTTGTCATTTATGCAAGTCAATAGATCAAACTAAACTCCAAGACAGTTGAAGATTCTTCCGGGTGTGTGTGTTTCATGCGAGAGAGAAAGAAGTGAGTGAGAGATTTGATGGCGGAGAGTTTTGATGATGGAGAGAAGAACACGTATAATGATACGTGTCTATCGGGTATGCAACGTGAAAGAAAGGATTAGGTAATTAAAATAAGCAAGAGAGAGAATACACTATAAAACCAAGGCGGGTGGATCACATTAATTGAGACGGGTCGCATTTAATTAAACCGGGTCGGGTCAGACGGGTTGTAGCATTTAATTTTACCCGGGCAATCTTGGGTTTTGTATGGTTTTATAATGGTGTATCAAATGGCTGGTCCACGTCTGCACAACGGTCATATTAAAATTAAAACGGACATATTTTGCCAATGGACTGATTTCATGAAAGCAACGGTCAGCAATTGTTCCCTAGTATAAAAACCATATCGAGCATCAGGCAAGAATGGATGACACAAAACTTTTATAAATTTATTGTTTATGGTTAATCATCTTTATCATTAGTTTAATAATTGCTAATATTTAGCTTATTTTTATGAAAGTAAGGGCCCGTTTAGTTCAAAGATTCTTCAGGGTT
>BQNB010107633.1:8954-23129 GCA_026074375.1 Tanacetum coccineum | reverse complement strand
CTATTGTATTATGAAGTAACGCCCCCTGACATATTTCCGCTGCGACACATTTTTGGGGGTGTTACAAAAGAGTCCCTCATCATGGCCTCAATTTATTATCCTTTACTCAGTTCTTTTATGATGTAACACCCCCAAATTGTGTCGCAGCGGAATAAGGGTCCGGGGCGTGTTACTTCTCAGATCAATAACACAAGATAATATAAGAACGACCAAAAAGTCGTTTAAAACTGATACATTGGATTTAATAAAGTATGTATTACAAAAGCCCGAAGCTTTACTTGTTTACTTGTCATTATTACAAAGATTTCCAGCCCATAACAGATATACAAAATGTAATGCGACTAAATCTTTAATGCATGACTTCAAAATATAACCACCAATGTATCCTTCGCACCTCGTGCTTAATGACCTCCTGAAAAACATTGCATTTAAAACGTCAACATAAAGTTAGTGAATTTCATAGGTTTATGTAAATGTATATGTAGGACCGCAAGACTTTCCTTGTGATAATGCAACAGATGCAAACATCACAAAATGTAATTACGTTTTCCTAAGCTCATGACACCGAAGCTCGACATAAATGAATACAATATATAAATATTGCCTACATTGCCCGTGATGATGTTCAACCCGTAACATCCAAAATCCGACATGATATACGTTCGTTTCCAGTGATAGCTAGTCACCCGAACGGGGAGGTCAATCCCAAATAGATCTATCTATAATCATTCGCGCTCACATTCCAGTAATTGACAGTTCATGATTCATGGGCATAGTGGGTTATCGCTACTTAGGCAAAACGTAATCATGATAAAATGTACACTTGCGTCCAATTTGTAAAACATGCATATGTTTCTCACCCCAAAAACTTGTAAATTAATAATTGTAAAACATGGGGCTATGAACTCACCTTGAGTGAGTAAATTGATAATAAAATATCCCAAATAAAAACGCGTCACGCTAACGCCCGAATGCAACCTAGTTAATATAGGTCGAATCAGTATTCAAGTACGTTGTCTAACAACAATCATATATAATCCTATATAGTTATCATCGTACTATCGTTCGGGCTATCATAATTTAAGAGGTCATGACATGACGTACGAGGAGTTAGGACACTTTAAATCGTAAATCCAACAACTCGTCAATACGCCATCCGAAGAAGCCTCATTATGAAATTCCCTAGTAATATAGCACTTTGATAACTAATAACATATATATTTCTATATAGCTATATCACCATCTAATCGTTTAAGTGAAATCGTATTTATAAAGTAAAAACGTTTATAATTACGCCTTTAGCAAAAATGACATAACTTTGTCGTTTTAAGTCCGTTTCTCGCGTTTCTTACGCCCACGCTTTCGTATTAAGACGAGTGATCATAAAATCACATTTTTAGGTTTTTGAGATTCTGTGATGAATAGTGTTTTTCTTTATATCACTTTTTAGGTTATTTGAGATTCTGGGAATTTGATAGTCGAGTTTTGGTACTGTTAATAAGACAGCTTATTTTCGTTTTTTTATATTTTAATTAATGTAAAACCCGTTTTTGTCGTATCTTATTCTTATAGCTTCGTTTTTCAGCGGATTCTTTTCGAAACACGTTCTCGTAATTGAAAGTTTTATCATATTATTGTGTTTTACAATATGTTATAGTTTCTGCCATAGATTAGTACGTTTATAAAATTTGTTTTAATAAATTATTTAGCGTCAGTAAACTCGTTTAATTAGTGTATCTTCTTCGATTTTTATCGTTTTTTTTTTTCGAGTTTCTTATCATTTTGGAATCCTCATGAGGTGTACTATCTTTATAAAACATAAAAGGGTTGTTTCCAAAATCGAACCAAAACAGAAAATTTGAGGTTTTGTGATTTAGACATGTTTTAAGCTTGATTTTTGTACCATTAAGATTCAACACCTTATTACAATATTCTCAACATTTCTATTTAGGGTTTTAATATATAAAATTCCATTAGGGGTCATAATTGTCTAGAATATCCAAGATAACAAGTTTTAACATGTTATTGAACATCATTTTTACCACTTGCAACTTATTAAGTATTCATTTAAACCCTAATGGCGCACTATATACATGGTTAATACTTAACCAACATGTTAAAATACTTATACATTCCTTTTAACATAATATTATCATCCATATGACATGTAAATAAGTGTACAAAACAATGATCATAAGGGTAAACATTTCAATTTTACCCTTATTCAAAAGTACTAATTGGTGGATTTAGCTAAATATAACTTTCTTGAAGATGAACACTATAATTTTTAGTTATGAATGAATAAGCAGGATATTTAAATTGCTTGGATGAGTAGAGAAGAGAATAACAATCAAACCCTTGTGATTAACACTCTTGGCTTGAAAATATAGGATGAAAACCCTAATTTCAACCAAAAACCCTAATCTTGCAATATCTTGTTAAAACCCTTTCAAAGCTTAACCAACCCTTCAATTCTTCTTAGAATACCTTAAGTATGATATGTAAACACTAATATGGTGAAAGAAAATCAAAGTATGGATTGTGTTTGGAGGGGGTTTTGAGCCGTGGGCTCTAGAGAGAACAAAGGAAGAATTTTTGTGATTTCTTTGTTAAGGAATGAAGTTGGTATGTGTTTAATTACACATACCTTTTACCTTTAAAAACGAGCTAAAATAACCAAAAACGGACCCCCACCCCCCCCCCCCCACATCCCCCTAAATGCTATTATATACTGCTTGGTGGTGCTTTTTGGTTGTGCATGGAATCGGTTATCCTAAGAAATGGACGATATGAAACAAAGCCAAAACGACAAAACCGGACACGGAATGGAAAAGCAGGAAAAAGACAAAGTCCAGTCAAATAAAAAGCCTAAAAAAGTCAACAGAAAGTCAACCCCGAAGCCAAAAAGTCAAGAAAAACAAGTTTAGGGACTAAACTTGTTAAATCCCTAACTTGTTTTAAAGAAGAAAAGGAAGAAAATAAAGAGAAGGGCCAAATCTGCCAAATTGGCAAAGAAATACCACAAGGGGCAATTCTGCCAAGTCCCCAAACCTATAACTAACAAGGACTTGTGGTGTAATGATCATATATAACCTGAGGGGGCATTTCTGCCAATTTCCTAAAACTTACACCACCACAAGGACCTTTCATGTAATCAACTTATATAAGTTGAGGGGTCCTTTTTGCCCAAAACCCAAACCCGTGCCCTGTCCTCTTATAAAACCTTTTCCCGCTTTTTTTAAACCCCAAGACCCAATCACGGGTCTTCTTCCTCCCTTTTATCCTGCAAACCCAAACAACCCCATGGACAAACCTCCCCCCTCCTCTCCACTATCTTTCCCACCAAAAAAGGGGCATTGCCATGTTGGCAATCTCACTTTTCTCCATAACTTTTGCCGAATCAATGGCTGTGATCAATTTAAAAGAAGCACAAGGACCATGGATGGCTGGGATGAAGGTTTTGAAGTCTCTCACAGAAGAAACACAAGAAAGAAGGGCTGAGACTTAGCTCTTAGTATAAATAGGAGGTTGTGAGGGCCCCCCCCCCCCCCCCCCCCCCCCCCCCCCCCCCCCCCCCCCCCCCCCCCCCCACCCCCCCATGCCATACCCGCCAGTAGAGTAGAAGTCTTTATCTTTATTTAAATTAAGTCATTTTTATGTGTCTCTCAGCTTATTTACAGTTAATGTTGTCTCGAGTTGACGTTTGATGTTCTCGCATGACTGTCTTGTTTCTTCTTGTGATAAAACATAAGTGAAAAGTTATTTAATGTTCTATTCTAAATTAGTCAAAACCCACGACCACAACCCAACAGACATTTTTACATTTTTGTGTGATATAAGCATTAGGATGAGTGGATAAGCATGGTCTAAACTGGAAGAGACCTTGTGTTTTGGGTTGTATTCAGATTGATTGACTCATCCCCACCCCCCCCACCCCCCCCCCCCAATCTAGGGGGTTAGGTATTAGTTATCAAGTACCTAGCGTGGTGACCCCCCTCCCCCCCCGCCCCCCCCCCCCCCCCTACTTTGGTAAGTTTTAAGTCTTCCCCTGCCCCCCCCAACCCCACTTAGATGCTTATTAGCTTTGATTATCTATGTCTTTTATGCTTATTGTAGTTCGATCTATAATGTACATGATGCGTTTAAGATTATGTCGTTGTGTTGTAGTATGCATAGGATTATTATGCATCTGGATTGTCTCTGGATGCAATTTGATCAATAGACTGATCACAAAAATAGCTAATTTCTGTTCTAGCTTATTCGTCTTTAAAGTGCTTATTTGATTTTGCTTTTATTATTTTATTGTTTAATCTATATTCATAGGTAGTAGTCTTGAATTCTGAGCTTTAATTTTTAAAGCTTTTATAGGTGTTAAGATATCATTTTTAGAATTAAAGGGCGTGTTTGGGTGTAGTGTTAACATACTCGAGTAAGGAGTTCCCAAAACAAGTGGTGGCTTGGGTAAAAAAATATCATAATGGTAGATTTGGCATTAGTTTTAAGCTAATCTAGTCTGTCTTTTAAAAGTTTTTTATGTTTTGATAAAATGTTTTTCAAGGTTTTCTAAGTCACTTTTTCAAACTGTGGTTTTAAAAAAGGCTACAAGTGCTTATTTAGATAAGCACTTGGGATCTTGAGTGTTAGTGCCAAAGAAGGTGTCTTTTGTCGTGTTTTAAATACGGTCCCCCCCCCCCCCCCCCCCCCCCCCCCCCCCCCCCCCCCCCCGTCAACCAGTCTCTTTATGTCACTTGACTTGTTGAGTCAAAACAGCCAAAAGACTTAAGTGTAATTTTTTTAAGAAGCCCATTTTCATTCTCAAAATTCAGCAGGTTTAAATGGTTTTTAGAAGCGTTATTTAAAATTTTGTGAACATGTTCGTTCTTTGTGTTCTTTAGCTGTTTTTATCTTTGCTTTTTAATTTTAAGCTTATTTGACAGCTTATAATAAGCTGTCAAATTAAGCATTGTCTTTGGCTTATTTCTCCTGGTGCTAAGGGCCAAATTGTAACCCTCTTTCGTGGCTTTTAGAGAATTAAGCCCAAGCTTTTTGTCTTATTTTGAGAGCCCAGATGTGTCTTGTAAGTTCCTTCAAATTCAGACTTAAAAGCTCCTTGTTGATAGCTTATTTTTAGCTCAAAATAGCTCCTCATGTTTTTTGTTAGGCCTAGTTGTGTTGAAATTGCTTATTTTCATTTTAGGTTATTATGCTTATCTTACTTGCTCAAATTGTTTCCTAATTCGCTTATTTTGATGTGTGTTAAGTTGATATTGTGCTTTCATTTTACCTTTTTCCTTGCTTACTTAGAGTCAATAGTTAGTAGCTTTTTGCCCTTAAGCTTGTTTAAGAGTCTGTCAAGCTTAAGCCCTTTTTGAGCTTATTTAGTTGTCACAATTTACCCTTTTTAGTGCTTATTTAAGATTGGTAGGATAATGCCTTTTAGCTTTTCAGTTTAGATCTTAGCTTAAGTGTCTCAAGTGTCCAAAAGACTTAGTTTTCTTTTTAGCCTTAAGCTTTTTTAAGCTGCTGTCGTTTTTAGAAGCCCTTTTTAAGCTTATTCTTTGTTTTTTAGAAAAAGTTGTAGTTGTGAAAGTTGTTAAGCTCAATAAGCTAAACAACTTTCATTCACAAAGTTTTTCCAAAAAAAAAAGAAAGGAGACAAGGGGTTACCCGGGTGAGCAAGACTCGAACCCGGGTCTCTACCTGTACTGCACTTGCTATCATTGTATTTGGTATACACTACGATCGTCTACCGCCCACGAATTGATGCGCGCGCCCCCCCAGATTGTCGTCAGCGTGCTTAACGTTAGGTATAGTCTAATTTGGAGAGAATCATGAGGTGCTTACAGTGTGATAGATGTGGGGTGTATATGTTTGCGTGTCTTGTGTTCTGACGGAGCCTTAAGCATGTTTCAGCTTATTTTCCGGGCGTATTATTAAAGAATTTTAGTTTCTTATTTTTCGTAGGATTATTATAGTGTCTAGTATTTTTAGTAAAATTTTCAGAATTTTTCAAAGTCGTTTAGTATTTTTTATAATTTAACTCGTTTAAAAAGGTTTAAAAAATTCATTAAAATATACAAAAATTATCATAAAAAACAATTATTTTTCTTTTTTTGAAAATTTTTTTTTTAGTCATTATAGTTTGTAGGAAAAAATATAAAAATTTTCAGTAGGGTCATTTTTATAACTTTTTGTTTTTAAGAACGGGTCCGGGTACGGTTTTTGTCTTGACTCGTTTTTGGGTCAAACGACCTCCGTTTTCGGTCTAGTCTTTTTCATTCTTCGTTATTAGTCCCCTAGAGTAGTTTAGAAGCAAAAATTTCTCCGTAGGGTTAATTTTGAAGTTTTTAGGTTTTTGCCCCTTTGTTCGTGATTCGTGCTCTCGTTTTTTAGCTTAAATTCATAATTTTTAGGTTTTTCTTAGACGTTTTTGTTTGTTATTGTTTAATTTAGCTTTCCACACTCTCAAATCATTTTTCTCATTCAAACTCCAATCTTCCGACTGTATCGATTCTCCAGGTCAAGCCCCTATTGGGGATATAAATATAAACGACCCGGGAACATTCTATACTACTTCTCGGTTTTATTGATTTTGTTTCTAGACTATTCTTACTATATATATTTTATATTTTATTATATATTATATATATTTTAAGGTGTAGTTTGGCAGCAATCAATTTTTGGCGCCGTTGCCGGGGAGGCTGTGAAAAACGATTATCGTTACGTTTGACAATTTGTGTTTGAATCTGTGAATATTTTCTTTTATAAACATATAAAAAATACAAAAATATTTTTCATTTTCTTTTATTAGTATAATTATCATATAAAAACAAAAGAAAAACCAAAAATATAAAAACATTGTCCATAAAAAGAAATAAAATTCACAAATTGGTAAAAATACCAAAATATAATATTCTCAACTGAGGTATTATCATAATAACTTCCGGTGAACTTGTTGGTTCCCAACTCGAACAAAAGATTTAAAAACTTGCCATTTGTGTCTCTTACGACGTACGGCTCACCTTGAAAAATTAAACAAACTATAAAGTGGGTATAAGGAGGGTTGTTCCGAGGAACTACGACCCGAAAGGAGAAATAAGCTTCGCGCTATTCCTACTCCTCCGCTCACCTGTGCGTTTATCTTTTTAAGAGCTACCGTGAAGTAAGTAGATTATTTGGTTGAAGTTGTCTTATCTCATTGTCCGTTAAAATCATTGTGAATAAATCATTGAAAAACAAAAAAAAAAACTTAAAAAAAATTATTAGTGTAAATTTTCTTTTTATATTTCTATTTTGTGCATGCGCACTCGTTCTCAAGCCCGTAGACGTCGACAACCACAAGTCCGACAAACTTCTGTTGAATCATCCAATCTTGAGAAACCTGATAATCCTCCCATAGTTACGATGGCTGATAATCGTACTATGGCGCGGAAATCTGCTGAAAGGCACCCACCGAGGGGTTCGTGGATGCGATAGTTATCCGGAACTCATCATTAGCTGCATAATACTTTGAGATCAAGCATGGTCTTTGATTCTTGTCAAAAACAAGTCATTTTTTGGAAATGAATTGATAAAGAAGGACCCACATGCTACATCCGTTTTTCAACTAGATCACTTCTACAATGAAGATTCCGAACGTACCAACCCCCCCTTAATAGTCGGTTAGACTTATGCTTTTTCCCGTTTTCTCTCGAAGGGGCAGGCCTGGCGGATATGGCTGGAAAAAAGAATACCACCGCGTCGATTGAAATCTTGGGGTTGATTTTGTTTCAATAATTTATTAACCAAAATTCTTCCTCCCTCTAAATCGACAAATCTCAGAAAGCTACTCTGCTAATCACCAAGAATTTCCAGCAAAAATTTGATGAGGCGTTTTATGGCTTGGGATCGTTTCAATGATCTTTTAAGGGGACGCGCCACGCCACACATGGGTTTCAGAAGTGCATCTCCGATCTCGATTACCATTCTATATTGCCCAAGAACTCATGATGAGTCGTTGCTTGTAAGAGTGAACGGTCATTGTCTGTCAAGATTAGGGGTGGTGTGGTTGAGGCGACTGATGCTGGGTGCGTACGAGCGCTCTCTTGTGCTGATCCTACTGAGAGTGTGTTAAAAAGCATCGAGAGCAAAAGTCTAGGTACGTCAATGCAAGAAAACAAGCAGTTGTAGCTAAAAGAGTACAAGCTCTCCACTCCAGCAGTTCATCTGATGTAGCTGAACTCAAAAGACATGGTTCGGGCATTAATTCTCGCAGGATAAAAGAACCAAACCCCAGCTTCGCCCCCGTTAAAAGCGTTGAATATAAAGTTGTGTAACTTTGTGGGGAGTGGTCATTCTTATCAAAAGCTGTCCAGCCACTAATAGCAACCATTTTCCATGACAATATCCAAGAGTATGTGTCCCGGCCGCTTTGCGGCCAATTTCACCAAAGCTATTTTGGTTTATCGACCTCCGATGGTCTCAAATCAAATCTCACCTCCTGGTTTTTCCTCCCATTTCAGAAATCCTCATGCAAATAGTCAAACAATTTCAATCGAGGAAATAACTTCAATCAAAACAGAGAAACAATTTCTCCCGAAGGTCAGATTTACTCGACCTCCGGTGGTCCGTCATCAACCAGTAGCGCATCAGGACCTGCTCCTCAGACAACTCGGTGTGTCAAAAAAACAGATTTTTGAAAGATTTGTTCACAGCCATGATGCAGTGTTAAGAAACATGCAAAACAAGGTCCAAAACCTGCAATCCAAATGGCAAATTTGACTGACATGACTTTCAAATTTGTTATCTGCTATACAGCTTCTTACTTGCGGTTTGGAAGGAACTCTTCCTGTAACACTGTTACCACCTACAGGATAGAGATTTAAAAAGTTATTACTTCCGAAGTGGTGTTACCATCCAAGGAACGAAAAGCAGTTAATCTTGACGCGAGGTGACAAAGGATACGCTGCCCTCCTGCTAATAACGGAAGCACGAAGAGTCCAACCTCTGTTGTTCAATCAGTCTCGTAATCCAATCCTGTGCCCAATGTTGCTCCTGTTGGTTGCTCAATTCCTAAAGCATTCAATTCATTTCCATCAAGAAGAAAATGATGAAAGGCATTTTTATGGGTCATGGCATCCATTTGGGCCATAATGTTGTCTCTTGTTCTTTCTTGTGAAGTGTCGGTATAATAGTTACCTTCATCGGCGATTCCGAAGGCAACGATTTTTCTTAGAGATGATTTGGTTTTTGATTTTTTAGCCAGTCGAGCTTGAGTATAGACTTTATCTTCGAGAGCTGATAGTTGATTCAGGGGTTTTTATAGAGGAAAATACCACTAGCTGCGGCATTTAGAACTTCTTGGGTTATTTCGTTGAGACCATGATAAAAGATTTTGATTATATTGCCTTTGGACAGATTATGACCATGGCAATTTCTGAGCATTTCCTTCATACGAAGCCAAGAATCGGTTAGAGATTCGTTTTCATATTGAGAAAAAGCACGGATTTCTCCAAGGAGTCGGTCGAAAAGAGCTAGGGGAAAGAATCGGCTCATGAAAGTGGTTTAAAGTTCATCCCATGTTTTCATAGTTCCTTTGTTGAGTTCGTCCAGCCACGTTTTTGCTTCTCCGGTGAGTGATAGGGGAAACAACATTAGGCGGACAGCTTCATTCTCGGTGTCTCTATATTTAACCATACCACAAATTCTTAGGAATTAATGAATATGTTTATGAGGATCGGTTTTGATTCTACCACCAAATTGCTCTTTAATATATTTAGATTGATTAAAGAAGATGCCATCTTCCATTTGTTTTATTTGTAATCGAAGGAAAAAAGTTAAGTTCACCGATCAAGCTTATCTCGAACTCGTCATGTATGATTTTGGCCAATTCATCACACTTTAAGTTCACCCATCAAGCTTATCTCGAACTCGTCATGTATGATTTTGGAAAATTCATCACACTTGTCTTGACGAGTCAAACCGAATATAAAGTCATCGACATATATTTGAACGATGATGAGATTTGAACTTTTCTTCTTTGTAATAAGCGTGTTATCTAACATTTCTATGTTATATTCATGTTTAATAGGAAAGGCTTTTAATCTATCACACCAAGCTTTGAGTGCTTGTTTAAGAACATATAAAGCTTTCTTGAGTTTATAAACATGATCTGGCTTTTCGAAGTCAATGAATCCTAGAGGTTGTGCCACATATACCTCCTCATTGGTAAAACCGTTCAGGAATGCACTTTTTACGTCCATGAAGTGTTTCAAAAGCTTTAAATTTATAAGACTGAAAATACCGGATAATTATATGGAAACACACGAGTAAAAGTATAACACGTATGTAGTATAATCTTTTTAGCTAAGACCAGGTCGTTCCACATGGATTTGAGTAGTGTTCAAATAATCAGAAAGAAAATACACTTTAACAATTTTAAAAGTAACTTTAAATTTTACCAATGATAATAAGGATGACTACTCGAATAGTTCAAAATAACTTATAAGTGTTAAAATGATTTGACCTCAAAGATGGGGCATTAATTTATAAAAAGGACTTCTCGTCAGAAAACGTTTTCACAAACTAACTTGTTTAACCCAAGACTTATATTTAGTTAACCAGACCAAATGTGTCACTCAAATAGTTCAGTTACTAGTATATCAAAGCTTATTTGTTTATCAATTTATGAAAGTGGATTTCTCGGCACAAACGATAAAGACCATAGACTAATCTTTAAAACCACATAGATCATAACGGGTCTTTTGACCTATACCGATATGATTATATAATTCAAGTTGATTAGCAAAACTGACAAGATAAGATATAATAGGATCGCAACATAAGCTTGAGATTAAAGAGATCAAGATCATACGAAACACTTATTCATTATCATAACATCACCGAGTAGTCATGAGAGATTTAGCCTCTCATGGTTAAGGATTTCATAACAAAAGTAGACTTAACATAAACTTCCATTATTTCAATAACTAAGTTGACAACCGTCTTCATTCTTGATCGTTAGATCTTTATTCTTCAAAGGTAGTGGTGTTTTTTGGTGTTTTTATGGATGAGGGACAAAAGCATTGGTGTGTGTGTGAAGAAGATTTGTAGAATGAGAGAGGAGTGAGAGGAATGAATTGAAAGTGAAATTTCATCCTCTATTTATAGGCTGAATTTGGGTGAAAAGTATGGCGCACACAAGAAATTGTGTGGCGCAGTTGGTGATTAAATATGATAGTATTAAATGTTGATTGAAGAAGTGCGGCGCACTAGATAATATGTGCGGCGTACTTAGTATGTTAATGCATTTGCATTAAAGTCTTCATTTATTTCTTCTCATCAGATGGAAAGTGCGGCGCACTTAGGTATAAGTGCGGCGGTTTTCGACTATATAGGTAAGTGCGGCGTACAATAGTGGAGCGCGGCGCACATCTTGTACTTTTATCTTGAAATCTTTTCTTCTCTTTGTATTTGCCTTTCAATGTACGTAATTTCTTGAGTTTTAGTTAGTAGTGTCTTCAAGTGAACCTGTAAGCAATTTAGACTATTAAGTATCGAAATTTCATGAGAAATGATAAAATATATACAAATAACGGCATAGAAAACATGTATAATTTGGGCGTTATCAAATCCCTCTACACTTAGCTTATTGCTTGCCATCAAGCAATCGAAGCGAGAAAATAAAATCATTTATCGTGACGTAGAGAAAATTAGATTTTATAAGAGATTGCACATTAGGTAACTTTCCAGGTATAGACATATAACATAGCACCTCGCATAGGAATAGTGTTTGGGTTTTTTTTATTTCACTCAGCCACTGAGGTAGGGTTGTATATTTGTAAGACACTCAATTTGCACAGACATAATCTAGACAGCTACTATAGGCTTATTGAACTACTATAACACACCTAACTTTTTTTTCCAAATATGATAAATAAGGCTTGGCACAGAACTTCTTCATTTAACTTTGGGATTTTAGCAACTTAGCACTAAAGGGAGTGCTCGCAGGGACTTGCAAAATTCATAATTTGTAGTAGATTAGGCTTCGGTGTAGTAAATGATGATTAAACACAAGTTCTAGAGCTTTTAAATTACCGGATCTCTCAAATATAATTATCAACCAATACCAATGTTCTAGAAAAGGAGACAAAGACCATACGTACACATTTGTAATGACAGAATAGACACATATGACTGCATTCAAACGTTAAATCGAACAAGCTAAAGGCATCAATTATCTTGGGTATCAAAAGTGGATACCCGAATATTCTAAAGGTTTAAAATTCTCACAATTTAGTAGACTAGGTTGTGTTAGCTATAATGTCAATCTAGTTGGATTTGCCTTAATAAGAACATTATATATATATATATATATATTTTTGGCAGGGCAAACATGGAGGGATATGATTAATTTTCCTATTTGGCTCCCCTCCACACTTAAGTTGAACATTGCCCTCAATGTGATAACTGATAATAGAGATAAAATAGGGAAAATGAAGGAAAACCGTACTTTCCGGGGCATAGATAAATGTATGGTTGTAGTAGAGCTATCCTTGAGCATACTTCATAATTTTTCATATTCTTAAGCTAAAATACCTGTATAAAAGTAAACACACAAATAATATTTTTGTTGTTTTTTTAGAAAAACTAAATAAAGGATATTAGTAGAAAAATGGAGGAGGGACTCCTCCACACTTAAGTGAAGCACGGGTTGCCTCCCGAGAAGCGCTTAATTTTTAGAGAGTCGTTAGCTAGACTCGTAATTCGGGAGTCATTCTTTTAGGAAAAAGGGAGTTACTGCATCCCTTGGGTCATTATCTTCTTCTTCATGATATAGTTTGAGTCGATGGATATTTACTATGAACGTCTTTCCATCTTTTCCATAGAGTTCAACATATCCGGATGGATATTGATATTTCACTATATATGGTCCTAACCATCGAGATCTAAATTTCGGTTATTTAAATTTGTACTTCGAGTGAAAGAGTAGGACTTTATTTCTTTGTTTGAATTCTTTTCTCATTCTTAACTTTCTGTTGTGCCAGACTTTGGTTCTTGCCTTGTATAAACGGGAGTGTTCATAGACTTGGTGTCTAAGTTCATCTAACTCGTGCAACTGAAACATTCTTTTCTCACCAACAGCGATAAGATTAGGGTTGCATTTTTTCAAAGCCTAGTATGCACGGTGTTCATTTTCGAATGGTAAGTTGCAGTTCTTTCCATATATTAGTTTGTAGGGTGTGGTACCGGTAGGTGTTTTGTAGGCAGTGCGAAAAGCCCACAGAGCATCATTAAGTTTTCTTGACCAAATAGTAGGATTGTCTTTAACAGTTTTTTCAAGAATTCTTTTAAGAGCTCTGTTCGTGTTTTTAACTTGACCACTAGTCTGAGGATGATATGATGTGGAGAAATGGTGATTAACTCCATATCTTTTTATGGTTTTTTCTATTATTTTGTTGCAGAAGTGAGTTCCTCGATCGATGATTAGAGCTTTGGGCATTCTGAAACGGCAGAAAAGTTTTTTCAAGAAGGCGACAACTACTCGGGCATCATTGGTTGGTAAAGCCTGAGCTTCGACCAATTTAGATACGTAATGTACAGCGACTAGAATGTATTCAAACTTATATGACTTCGGGAATGGTCCCATAAAGTCGATACCCCATATGTCGAAAATTTTACATACTTGAATGTTGTTTAAGGGCATCTCATCACCTTTTGATATATTTCTTATCTTTTGGCATGCTTCCTAAAGGTGAACTAGAGCTTCTTTAATTATTGTCGGTAAGTAAAATCCTGAGCCAGGGACTTTTTAGCAGTTATGTTGGGTCCATAATGTCCACATGTCGGTCCGTGGTAACATTAATCTAAACTGGTTCGGGATTCTGGTCTAGATATACAGCGTTTGATCATACCGTGAGAACATACTTTAAAAAGGTAAGGCTCTTCCCAAAAGTAGTGTTTGAGGTCGGAGAAAAATTTATTCTTTTGTTGGTATGCCATCCCTTTTGGTATAATATCACCGACTAAATAGTTTGCAAAGTCTGCAAATAAAGGTTCATATTTGGTGTTGATTTCCATCAAGGTTTCTCCAGGAAAATTTTCGCCGACTTCGCTGTCATCGCTTGTTTCATCATTTTTAATTCGAGACAAATGGTCGGCTGCAACATTTTCTGTTCCTTTTCTGTCGTTGATTTC
>BQNB010107632.1:9726-20058 GCA_026074375.1 Tanacetum coccineum | reverse complement strand
AACCGTGATAAACTGGTTTTTCTAATTTCGGCTTTTCTTGATTTCGAGTTTTTTTTTCATTTCAGAGTGATCGGTTCAGCTCGGTTTGTGAGTTTCTTGGACCCTAGCTAAAATATCAAAAACTATATTTATAAAATAGCATTTAATGAAATAAATTTGTTTTGTAATCAATTTACCGGGTAATCCTTTTAAAAAAAGAAATAAATTGACGCTATTATAATGGCTGTGGGTTTAAACTATATTTATCAAAAAATAAAAGACATCAACGTTATTATAATGGCTCATGACGACCTAATCGAGCTTGTGCAGAATCTAAGAACTGAAACAAACGTAATATATAACGAAAATGGCTCATGATATAAATACCCCCAAAAAAATTATTTGTACCCTCTTATGTTTTTTGATTTTTTTTTTTTGATTTTTAATTTTTATTTTATTTTTATAATTTTATATATGTTATAAAACTGTGACACGGAAAAAATGAAAAGAAAAATATAAAGTTTAACATGTCAAAAGTATGAAACTGTTAAAAGTTACGAAACAAAAACTGATAAAAAAACTGCGCTACATTGTAAAAAAGAGGTACAAAATAAATTTTTGTACCTTTTTGATACTTTTTAGCGAGCCAGTGGCTACCTGCATTAGCACCCAACGAAAATATAGAGAGGCTATGTACTAAATTAATCGTAGGCTCTGAAAAACATTACTCCTATTTGCATCACAACAAACTTCTTATTATAAAAAATTACTAGAAATAGATAACTTGGGAATTGTTCTTGTGCATGCCTTTAAAGTATGCCAAGTCAGAAAATGTTGATTTATTTTGAGAATTTGCTAAATGTAGCAAACCCATTATCGATTTTCCATCCAAGTTGCTATGAACGTCCATGGACGGTAGCATGGTAATCCCAAACATTTGTTGCATACGTTGCACAAACTTTTTAAACAAATACGGTAGCTCGTATGAAGCATAAGTTTCACATTATCTTTCGCATATTGGGGTAATGATACTAGTGAAGATATATAACGATCGTATATGGTATAGCACTATAGCTAGTTTTTTTTTTTAAACAACAATTTTTATGGAAACAAAAACTATGCATAAGAAGCTTAGCAATTACATCCAGTGACTGGATTCGGTTTTTAACCAATCGTCCACCAAGTAAACGATGCTATTTACATTATAACATACACCAATGAAAAGACATATTAGAAATATCTAGCATAAAAACAACGCTGCAAAAGAGGTTTAGAATCAAAAGAATGAGCTATATTCGAAACGGACATACGTGCCACACATGACATAGAAAACACCTTCGACATTGTTTATGCATAACAGAAATCCACAGGTTCACAATTAGCCATTTATATCAATCGTCGTTTATGATTCGACCTCAATCATAGAGGAACACCCAGCCAACGAGTGATCTTGCGAACAATTTGTCTAACCATGCAACAATAGAAGAACAAGTGTCTAGACGTCTCCACCCCATTATCACAAATAGCACACATAATGAAATCATAACCCATGAATGATTTTGATTGGATGATAATTCCGAAAAAGATGGAGCTAATTCCGGAATTAGTGAATACACAATTAAATGTTTATTGTGATTGGTTGAATTTTATTCTTACAAACAATTGTAATAAAATAAAGACTCTAAACAACAACCCTTAGGGTTGTCATTAGCAAAACCCAACTTATTTTGATAACTATAACAACTTTATAACTATAACAACTTTTTTTGGGGCATTAGTAATCATGACCGACAATGTCGATAGCTATGTCCATCTTAACGCATAAAATATTAGTAAAAGTCATCAAATTGTGTAATATTTTACTAAGCTGTGAAAGCTACTTTCTTTCAAATACGTCATACTTAAACTTTATATTTCAAACTCAAAACTAGTCGGCAAGCGTTTTAAACCGTTTTGTAGCAACTAGTGAATAGTAACTAGTCTTTTAAAAAATGTACAAATACAATATTAGAAATAAGGAAAAAACCTAGACTAGCAATTTCTCAAGGCTTTAACTGCGAAGGCTACAAAAATGATGAAAAACTCTTGCCTATACACGACAAGAGAAAAATCCCCGCCCACGGAGGCCGAGCCACTGGTTTTCACTCCGGGTCGTTTTTGATGCAACCCAAAACATGACTCGGAGATCACGAATGAGTGATGTGTCGTCGTGTAAGTAAACCATTACTCGAGAGAAGCATATGCGATTTGAGCCAGTCAATCCAATTGCAGATCATGTGACCCCTATGATGAAGCCAAGAATACGAGGAAATGTGGATGCTATCGAAAATGTCATTTTTCCTCATCGAGGGTGAATGAAAAGTAACACTGTTACGATACCTCCAAAGCCACCCAAGAGAAGAAGAAAAAATAATTGATAAGTGATGTGTCGTCGTGTAAGTTGTTATTTTAGTTATCAAGTTTTACATTTATATTTTTCGACATTACCTAAAACAACACTTTAACGGGCAGTGTACCCGATCAGATGTAGTTTCGTTGGTAAGTATGGTGTTGATCACTAAGAGCGAGAGCATTAATCTTTTATTCTATCAAAAATTTGGTTAACTAAATTAAGTTAATTTAAACTTTGTTAATTCTAATCTAAATTAAACATATGCTAAACCTAGTTCTAACGGATAAAGGGGGTTTTTAGTCTGAGAGACTGGCACAGGTTTGGTGGTAACTTAAATCAATTTAAAACACAATAACTCATGCAAGCAGATAATCAAAAGATAGAAGAGCGGTCTAGCCAAATATAAGAAAACTGTATTAACCATGATTAATCCAATTAAAATGTTGGTTTGTTAATTTTAGTGCAATGAGTGCTTATTTCGAGGCGGCATATCATTCCAAGATTTAGGCGGTACTTCTTCCTAAAACCTAGACACGTAGAATTATGTCACAATTAAACGCATCCGCATAAAGCATCATATTCGCTGATTATAATCTATCTTAGGAAATTAATAATGGTGATCTTATTAAACCCTAGCTCATGGAGACTTTACCCACTTACTGCTTAACGGCAATTTATATTCTAGTAGTCCACTGTCCAAGTCTTTACCAAAGGAATCAGTACGTTATTTGTTGATCCCAGGTCACCTGCTAGTCTAACTTGTTCACATAAACCAATGGTAAAGATAGGGCATTATTTGTGTTCCTATTATTCTAGATATATAAATCGTTATATGGAGGGTCATCCCGGCATCTACCAAGGTAAACTAACCGAGTTAAACGAATGATACAAAAAATCAAACGATTATAAGAGTATAGGAGATTACAAGGCGTTTCCTATGGAATTAGTAGCTTTGCTTGACCTCTTCTGCTCTTCTTGTCTTCTGAAAATCGACTTTTGTAGTTAGAGTATCGAAAATATGATCAAGCACACCTAAAACTCATTTTTAGGTTTTATATTTATAGTGTCTGGAATTTCTTCGATACGGCGTATTGGTTGAGGTCAATACGGCGTATTGGGAGTTTTCTTGGAGTAGGGATCACGTTCAATATCTTCCAGAATATTTAATTATTATATCTTGGATACGGCGTATGAAAGTCTTCTGGATACGGCGTATGAAAGTCTTCTGGATACGGCGTATAATGCTTTGTTCTTCGTGGTTTCTTGTGAAGTGCAGGCATAGATACGCCTTATCTTCCTTGATGGATACGGCGTATAGAATGTCAGAACAGTATTCTTCAGATTTCTTCCTTTAAGCTCCAGAATGCGCGCCTTTTTGCTAATCTTCCCAAAGTACTCCATAATTACTGCAATTCTTAAATATAAAAGATTAAGTGTCAATTCTTTTAATACTTATATAAAATATGTAAGAAACATGGGATAAATGATGCTATAAAAGTAACGTTATTTGACGTCATCAATAAGCGTCGAGATTTCTCTTTAACCATCTGCCACGAAGTAAACCAACATTTCCAATGCTCATACGAAGTAGAAAGGGGAAAAGAAATATCACACCATTTACGAACAAGCATCCAAATGTCCTTGGCAATATTACACTCAAAGATAATATGATTTGAAGACTTCACGTTACCATTGCAAGAGAGACAAGAGATCGCCTGAATATCAATACCTCGGGAAGAAAGATTCAACTTATGAGGCAAGCGATCCAAAATCAACCTCCAAATATTAATATTGACCTTTCGAGGAATGTTTTTGTCCCAAACTGTCGATGGAGTCAAATAAGCGAGAATATTTGAATCAATAATGCATCGATCGTCCTTTACAGAAAAAGTTCCATCAGTGCCCAACGACCACACACATTATCTTTCCAATCTTCGTTAATTTCCTTAAACTAATATAAAAAAGAATGTCAAGTAAATCAACGGAATTTCGAGCACCAAGGTTAGGCTTGACCAATTCCAACGCCATTGGCCATGATCAATGCGGTCAGTAATAAGACAATCTTTTTCACGCTCCAATCGGTATAGCCTATTATATCTAATATAAAAAGGAGAATCTCCTACCTAAGTATCTTTCCAGAAACGGATACGCGTGCCACAACCCGCTTGGAAACGAAAAGAACTATTAGGAATAATGTTATTCGAGTGTAGAAAATTAGAAGAACCAACAATTCTAGCCCACGTACCATTATAGATACAACCATTGTTATCAAAGCCATCTTCCTGACCATGTAAAGCTTTAATAACTTTAACCCAGAGTGAGTTCTTGTGCGATAACAACCTCCAACGCCACTTTTGGAGAAGGGTGAGGTTAAAAACTATAAGATTGTCGATGTTTAAACTGCCGTTATCATAAGAAAAGAGGACATTTTTCCATTTAATCCAACCTAGTTTTCTAGCTTCGTGAGAACCTCCCCAAGAAAACATTGCTCGGGATCTTTCCAAAGAATTTAGAATAGATTCAGGGACCTTGAAGATCGAGAAGTAATAGATACCGAGGCTACCAAGAACAACTTTTATTAAGGTGTGACGACTCTATATAGAATGGAGATTAGCCTTTCACGAAGATAACTTTAATTGAAACTTGTCCAATAAAACCTGCCAACTCGATGTCAAACTCATATTAGAACCAATGGGTAACCCAAGATAAGTAAAAGGAAAGGATCCTGAAGCACATTTAGAATTACTAGCCATAGAAGAGACATCGACATCCGAAACCCTAATGCCATAAACATTAGATTTTTGAATGTTAATCTTTAAACCCGAAGCTAAGTAGAAGACCTGTAAAAAACAAATGATATTGTCTAAATCATTAAGATTCCTTTCGGTAGTGATAATCACGTCGTCAGCATAAAACAGATGAGATATAGTTAACTCAGGAGAACCAAATTTAACACCTCTTATAAAGACCCGAGCTAACCATTGTAGAGAGAGCGTTATGCAACCCTTCCATAACAAGAATAAAAAGAAAAGACGAGAGAGGATCTCCTTGCTTGAGGCCACGTTTGATGAAAATAGAATTGATAACCTTTGGAATGAGAGTGAAGAAAGAAGAATTAGATCCATGGGGCAACGAACCAGTATCAAGAAAAATATTAACATACTCTAAAATGTCAACTTTAATATTATCCAAATATTTCTTCACAAAAGTGAAAGCGAATCCATCGGGGCTGGGAGCCTTAGAACTACCACAATCCCAAACCACCTTCTTAACTTCATCTAAAGAAATAGGATTCTTCAAGCTATCACGGTCAAGAGCACATAATCCACAAGAGTTAGAAACGGAGGGAAATCCACATTCGAATCATGGTTTTTTAAACTTTTCTTTTAAAAAGTTAAGAAACTCTTCCTTAATTTAAGAAGGATCCAAAATCCAAACACCTTTTTACTAACCATCACCACCATCACTACCCCCACCACCACCACCGCCCACAACCACCACCACCATAAAAAAAATGAAAAACTGTTGAACTAGCACATAAATTAGCCTTAATTGTTTTCTGTAACAAAAAATAAGAACATGAACTTATCATGTTTTGTCTTTGCATATTTGTGCAGATCAGCCTCGTTAGTAAGATTATTGTTTTGTCTAACTATCCATAAAGTAAAATCAAGCATTGAAAACTAGATTAAAAAAGAAATTAATTTTTGTGTTTTAATCTGGAACACGCAATTAAGGTTTGTAAAAAAAAACATTAAGGGGAAGATTGGGGATGGAAAGAGATGCGAGGGTTGGTATAAGGCATGAAAACTGATGTGACAAAGGGAGTACGATGCATTTAATGCAAAGAGTAACTTTGTAATGAGTCGTGAAATACAAAATTGCCCTCACGTGAATTGCACGTAAGGGGTGTATGTTTGACCACTAACGGAAAAAGCTCAAAGGGACATTTCGCGATGCATAATGGAGACTAAGGGGATAGATGGTAGATTTATTTTGTTTTTGGGACTAACGGCGTATTTTGGGTACAATTTCAACCATAAGAACACACTCTAAAAATCATTACAACCAAAACCCTTAAAATAATTCCAACTTTAAACCACATTATTAAAAAAACCTAATTTGAATCTAGTAAACAAATAAAAACCCATCACTTACATGCAACAATAGATCCGTTTTTTAAGGTCGTCGTTCAAAATCCAATGTATGTATGTATCAATCTTAGATTGCAAGTGTGTGTTATTTTTTTTATGTGTGTGTCCGGATCTTTTTCTCACCTCTATATATATCCAATTGTGGGCATCAAAACAACGTCATTTGGTTTAAGAAAAATTAAACGACACCGACCATCCAAAATGACTGTGTTTCACCCCTAAACGGTGTATGTGTAGCGATGGGTTCAAACCCCGTGGATTAGTTGGCCAAAAGGTCAAAAACCATGGTTACTGATGCGGTTGTTGTAAGACTTCAACAAGAAGTTTTACAACCCCCTAGGCGGTATACCTAATCGTTGTAGTGTAGTATAGGCAAGACTCGAGGGTTGTTATCGTTCTCTAGGGGAATAGGTTGGGAAGGCTCGATCAGAATCTAACAGAGGTCTACGGGGTTGAGAGAATATTCTTTTTGTATTTTTATATTATAGAAAGCATGTAAAATCATGGTTTGATGGGTTGGTTTGATTAAACTAATAATTAATAAAATAAATCTAAACTACTTTGGTGATAACTTATATGATAAACGAAGGTATTTACTCGATCATGCACTACTCCTTAGATTGCTTCTCCTAATCTCGTTGCTTTGTCACACTTGTGATGATATGTGTAAGTATTTCGTAAGTCATGAACGAATTACACGAACCCGTCGTCTATTTAATATTTCGTTATGGCAACGCACAAGTAAGGTAGTATGAAGACTATTACAAGGCCCTTAAGAGTATTGATAAGTGCTTAATTACACATATCTTTTACCTCTAAAAACGAGCTTAAATGACCAAAAACAGACAAAAACTGCCAAATATATGTTTGTTTTGCATTTGTATTGTGCAGGAAGTGGATATCAACAAAAAGACAGAAAACCAAGCCAAAATGACAAAACTGAGCATGGAATGGAAAAGACTGTGAAAAATCAAGGCCAAAGACCAAAAAAGTCAAAGTCAAAGTCAATCCAGAAGAATCAACAGTCAAACCGGAGCCGGAACTGAAGAATACTAATTGGATGCAATCTCAACCCATCTGATGGGCCGGGAAAGCTCAATAGTATATTAATGAAGACTGTGAAGACTTTGAAGGCCCAATCCTAGCTCAGTTACAGCCAATCTCAGCCATTGCAAGCCAAAACCCACTTTATAGCTTATTGGGCTTGAAAAAGCCCAATAGCTAAGCCTGTACCTTATTGGGCCCAAACCAAACCCAATTGGGCCCAAAAGCCCAACACAAACCCAAAGGCCCAATACAAAACCCAAGCCCAACAAAAGCCCACAATTCTTTTTATAAAACTTTAGGGGCTAAATTGCCAATTTTAAAAGTTGTTTTATAAAGAAAAATGAAAAAAACCAAACACAAGGGCTGTTTTGCAATTTACTCAAACTTTCCCTTATTCTTTTGTATAAAAAACAGCAGGGACCAAATTTGCAATTCCCATAAACCTTTTATAAATCTGCTGTTATAAACTAGAGGGACCATTATTGCAATTACCCAAAACCTTTCCTTTTAACTCTTTTGTTATAAAACGCGGGGACCAAAAGTGTCACTTTCTAAACTTATTTATAACTGTTTTTTCGGTTTAAATGAAATGAAAATAGAAAGAAAGATGAAGGGCTAGTTTTGCCTCTTCCCCATACTTCTCTTTAAACCGTTACACCCATAACTGTACCTCAACCTCTTTCCCGCCAAACCCCGTACCCGGCTCTCCCACAGTTTTTAGCTCCAAACCACCTCCCTAGTACTTTCCCTGCTCTCCCCATACCATTTCCCACAACCCAATACCCCTATAACTTTTCCACTTGGCAATCCCACTCAACCCGAGACCCCTTCAATGGCTGAGATGGTGTGTTTAAGTAGCACAAAAGGATCCAAGGGTCAAAAGAGTGTGCTTGGACTTCCTACTCTCATAACAAACACAACCCAAGTCCTTTCAGCAGCTATAAAGAGAAGAAAAGCAAGCCGAGTACCATGTCCCCTGTTTTTCCTTTTCTTAGTGTAAAATTTAATTAAGTTTGCTTTAAGATTATTATACTCAGTTGTTTTAAAAGCTTTATGTTGTAATATTTCTGTTTTTAATATAAAAAGTTAAGAGTTCTTGTGAAATTACTATTGTCGAAATTTGAAGTATAATTTAAGTTGTTTAATTCTGTTTAAATTATATAAAAATGTGTTAAAAGTTATTAAACTTCACTTATAATTACTTAGTTCACCCTGCATTTACCTAGAAATCAGTCAACAATACCTTTTTATATATTAAAGGGGTGTTTGGCACTGACTTAAAATGGGTCAAATTTGGTTTGGTATGGGTCACAAACACTCAGCCACCTTTGGCTGAGTGTGTGTGCCTAATTAGACCAGGAGGAGATCACCAGGTATAGTATAAATTTAAGTTTTAATGCACCCTAGACTTTGTCCGAGATTTTCAAAAAAAAATAAGCTTACAAGCATTAAGCTGCTTTAGAAGCTTAAGCAACACATTTTTATGACTCATATTAAGTCACTTAAAAAGCATTTGTAAAAGCCCTTTGTTTATGTTCTTTTAATTTGACTAAGTTTAGTCAATTTGTGTGACTTGCATTTTTTTTGAAAAACCACTCAATTTCAAGCCTATTTATCAGCTGGTGTTCTTAATATTTTCGACCTCAAAAATTTTGGGATTAAGCTCTATTATGGCCCTTATTTTAAATCTGTTTTGTGGTTGGTTTTGGGTAAAAAGCTCTTAAGAGCTTATTTTCATAAGCCCAAAAGTACCCTTAAGCCACTGCCTAGCCTCCCCTGGTGCTGAGCATCCAATCTCAACCCCTTTTTCCAGCTTATTTATCCACTAGACCCTAGTATCTTTTAGCTTTTTATTGTAGCTTATTAGTTGCCCTATAAGTCCCCAAAATCTTATAGCTTATCTCCCTTTCTAGGTTAGCTTAATTTAGGCCTTAAGTATCCATTTTTCTGTTTTTATAATAATCTGTTAATATAGCTTAAGTAATTTCCAGCTTATTTTAGGGCTTATTAGATTTCCTTAGCTTATATTTAGGACTCCCCTTAGCCTTATTAACTGTCCCCCATAGTTGTAGCTTATTTGGCAGCTTAAATCCCAATAAGAAAGAAAAATAAGCTCATAAGCTTAATAAGCTTCTGCAGCCCCAAAAGCTCTCATTTCTGGCTTATTAAGTTCATTTCAGCTAGTGTGCTTATTAAGAAAAATGTTGTCCTTGAGCCCCTTAACAACTTTGCTTTTATAGCTTTTTGATAATAAGCTGTTTGGACTTGCTTTGTAATCGGGGTCCAACTCAGGGACCATTAGTGTAAATTTCTCTTTTATAGTTAACAATGTTAGTTCCCCTTGTTAGTATGTTGTTACCTCGTTAGTCCTTGCTGTCCTTTCACTGTTAGTCCCTATAATTAACTGCTGTTAGTTTATTTAATTTAATTAATATAATTTAGGTTTAAAATTAATTAGTTTAATTACTTTTTATTTAAACAGTAACTTTTAGGCATTTTTATATTTTTAGAATTGTTAACTTTTTCTTTATTTAATTTTATTTTTTCAGAATTTTTATAACTTTTATTTTTTGTCTTTTTCTATTTTCTTAGTTTTAATTAGTTATTAATCTTTAAAAATTCATAAAAAATCCAAAAATTAATAAAAAAATATTTTTCTTTTTTATAAAATTTTCTTTTGTCATTTAGTGTCTAGGAAAAATATAAAATTTAGTGTAGGCTTAATTTTTCTTAAATTTCAGTCTTAGACCCGTTTTACCG
>BQNB010107631.1:0-21192 GCA_026074375.1 Tanacetum coccineum | reverse complement strand
GATATGATTCATTAAATTTTTATGTAATTAATTTATGCCTGTTTTATATAAGATACCAACTTAGATCTTTGGTCCATGAAATTTTAAGAAGGTCAACATGTGCGATGCTTCTTCGGCCAAATACAATATACAAGTGGGACGTGCACTATGCACAAGTCGTGCGAAAACCACTTCCTTTTCCGGTTATGAAACAACTTGGGTGAAATAGAGTTCCATCGGAAAAACATGGATTTTTTTAGTTTTCGCACCTGGTTACTACAATTAGTCGTCTTTGTGGTTGTTTTAATTATCTTGTTTTAGAAAAACTTAGCCTAATCTTCATCGCTCACCATCACTGTCGACTTATCTCACAACCGAATATAAAAAATAAATCACGTAACATTATGATTAGAAAACGCAATAAGAACCTAAAACATCTGCCTCTGTCTGTTCCCCGTCATTGTCGAACGTAACGAAATTGTATTTGTGATAACTTGGACAAGAAACAATGACTTTAAAAAGTAAAATAAAAAACTTATGAGTATTTGTTGTATTTAACTCAAGAATAAAAAAAAGAAAAAAGAGTAGTGTAAAAAGGGAACAAGAAATATATGACCTGAAAATCCAAGCAACCGCTCCCGTGAAGAAGTCTCCCATCTATAAAACCAAAACCTTCTCTTTCCTCCCCATACACTCCAACAAAACCCTAACCCTCCCCAATTTCAAATCTCATTATATATCTTCAATTCAATTATATTAACCACTGATTATCTGATCAATTTACCCGATGTCTGCAATGGTGTGTGGAAAGAGATCTTATTATGAAGAAATGGAGGCTTCTCCGGTCACCAAGAAGCTTCGCTCTTCTTCTTCGGTGAAGCTGACGTCATCCTCTCTTGATCGCCTCATGGACCTCTTTCCTAATTTAGATAACCAGGTTCTTTATCTTTTACTTATTATTGATTAAAATGACTCATTGTTGATTAGATGAAGTGTACTGTATTTAGAAATGATTAAAACAACTGCTCTTTGCTTTTGGTTAATGCTTATTTCTGATGCTTTAATAAAATAGACGTGATAAAGTTTTATAGGAAGCTATATGGTTTCTGGTTTTTGTTTCTATGTTTTTGAGATCATCAAGATTTACGAAAGATACGTGATACATAGAAATGATGAACTGGATACGCAATCTTAAAATGTTTGGGACCAATAAAGAAGCTAAATAAATCTCCGAATTTGGTTGATCAATGCATTTTTAAACATGATATTTTCTTTAATTGTGTATTAGTGTTTGGCGTTTTAACTTCAGTTGTTGATTGTGTGACAAACGAATACATAATGATTATATTATCTAATATGTTTGAGGTGATCAAAGATTTATGAAATATATGCCGTGTGTTGAAATGAGGAAACGTATGGGCAGTTTTTGTTATGTCAAATGTATGATATCATAATAGAAGCAAAATATATCTCTGATTTTGGTTGACGAGTATATTCGTGCATTTTTATGATAATATTATCTATGAATGTGTTTTAGTGTTCAGTGCTTTTGATTAATATCTTGACTCTTTATGTCGCTTGAATTAGATGGTATAGATGATGATAATATATTGGAAGTTATATGGTTGTCCATCTGAGACTGTATGATAAATACATTGTGTCTTGTAAAGCGTAGCTTGTATACGTTTGTCTATGTGTTATATACAATTTTATTTGACATGTGTGTGTTGACGAACTGAAAGAAATATCTTCTGTTTTGCTTTCAGCTTTTGGAGAAAGCGCTAGACGAGAATGGTAATGATTTGGATTCTGCCGTCAACAGTCTTAATGAATTGTGCCGTGGATATGTTAAAGGGAATTCTGGTTCCGCGGAAATGTCAAATGCAGGTATGTGCAGCGAAAGTTACTTCAGTAGTGAACATTGGGTCAACATTGTATCAATAGCTGCATAGTAGATCTTTTATTACCCCTATTTGTTTCATGGTTCCATTTATTTTTTACCCAGTAAAACTGTAGATTTTTTCTTGCACTTATGGTTGCCTATTCATAATTTGTCGTTATATTGTTGTTTTGGTCGATGATCGATTGCTCACACTTACGGTTAATCATAGTGACAGTGTTTCAGTGGTCTTGTATATTTCTTAAACACTGGAAACAAAACAACTGTCTGTTAGAATATACTAATAGAAGTCAATCACGTGAAGGGTGATTTAAGCTACAGAGCATTCTCCTCATTTTTTTGATTTGTGGAGGATCTGATTACACTTTACAATTAGTGTCTACGGATTTTCGTAAAACACCTTTGGTTTTACAGTAGTTTACATGGTTCTCAAACACTCTCTTTTTTGAAATGTAGGTTTAGAAGTGAAAATAAAGAATGCTACTAAACAGATTCTACATGTTAATGTTTAAAATAAGAAACGGTTTTTGTAAGTGGTGAAAGTAAACAGTATTTTCTTTCTTGATATTTCATTTTTTTTAATGACTAATTTTATACGCGGTTGTTACTAAGATAGTACTAAAGTTGTATTTGTGACATAATAGGTGTTTTAAACAAAGAAAGTGATTGGTTGTCCTAAATTCTTATTTTCTTTCATCCGATACTCTGCATTCTCTATCTCATGGTCATAATATATGTTTTGTTTTCATCAAGTGCACATATTGATGTATGAATTTTTCTTATTCATTTTATTTATTATTAATGTTTAAAATAACTTACAAACTTCCATACACTAAAAACTTAATTTATTTACATTTTATCTTTTTTAAATTTCACCTAATTTCCCAACCAACATTAAACACATACCACTACCACCCAATATACATATCAACCCCCCCCCCCCCCCCCCCCCCCCCCCCCCCCCCCCACACACCCCCCCCCCCCCTCAAACACCTATTTTTTCATACATTTTCTATCAAAAACAATTTTCAAAAAAATATATCCAACTCACCCCAAATCACCCCACCAACCATCTCATTAATGTGCACCCCATAATCACCAACCCCCCAAAAACCAAACCCCCCACAACACCCAACATTCTTTCCATCCCCCCCAAAACTCACCCACTACAAAAACATATCAACAAATAACCCACAATTAACAAACCCAATCTCAAACACCAACTATATTCAAAAAAACTAATCTTTTAAATTAAACCAACTTTCCAACTAAAATCCCACACTATAAATCACAAACCCCACCCTCAAACATAAACATTAAAACAAATACAATAAGATCTTCATAACCTCTCTCGTCGTACTCTCACGCTCCTTATATCTCACTTATATATATATATATATATATATATATATATATATATACATATACATATACATATATATATACATATACATATATATATACATATACATATATATACATATATATATGAATTTGGTTTTCGGTTCGGTTTTCGGTTCGGAGTGCCAAACCCATATCCAACCCGAGAACCGAATTAGTAGTTCGGTTCGGTTCGGTTTTGGCGAATTCGGTTCGGTTATTTTCGGTTCGATTCGGTTTTGGTTTTCAGTTTTTTCGGGTTTTCTGCTCACCCCTACAACTTGGAAAAACCTATTGGGTCTTGGGCCTTGGCAAAAATATATGGGCCTATTAATATGAGCAAAAGCATAACCCAATTGAAACAAAAAATTAATGATCAGGAGGCAAACAAATGACAAAACCCCCAATTTCCATCAACAATCAAAATTATGGCGGGAATGCACAACATTTCGAAAACTCAGACAAATTCATGCTTCAATGATCATAAATGGGTTCAATACCAATCGATTTAACCTTCGAGAGCTTATTTACGTTGCGGCGTTAGTGATTCCTTCGGGCATTAGTTATGCACACCAAGTGTTTGATCATATTACCCACCCAGATCTTTTTATGTTTAATACTATGCTTAGAGGCTCCGCGCAAAGCCCCAACCCCGGAAAGGCGGTTTCGCTCTATGCCCAGATGGAGAAAATGGGTTTTCGGCCTGATCGTTACACTTTTCCTTTTGTGCTTAAGGCGTGTACTAAGCTTGGTTGGGTGAATGTAGGATGTGGTGTTCATGGCAAGATTATGAAACATGGGTTTGAGGATAATACGTTTGCGAGGAATACGTTGATATATTTTCATGCCAATGTTGGGGGTATTGAGATTGCGAGGGGTTTGTTTGATTCTTTGGGTACGAAACAAGTGGTTGCTTGGTCGGCTTTGACGGCGGGGTATGCAAGGAGGGGGGACTTGGGTATGGCTAGGAAGGTTTTTGATGAGATGCCGGAGAAAGATTTGATTTCGTGGAATGTGATGATTACGGCCTATGCTAAGAGAGGGGAGATGGAGAGTGCTAGAGTTTTGTTTGATCAGGTGCCGAAGCGGGACGTTGTGACGTGGAATGCTATGATAGCTGGGTATGTGAATGGTGGGTTGCATAAGGAAGCGTTGGATATGTTTGAAGAGATGACAAGTTTGGGAGAACGACCTGATGAGGTGACAATGTTGAGTCTCGTGACAGCGTGTACTGATTCAGGGGATTTAGATGCTGGTGAGAAAATCCACCGTTCGGTTTTAGTTTTAGGTGGGGGAGAATTAAGTATTTTACTTGGAAATGCACTAATAGATATGTACGCAAAGTGTGGGAATATCGATAAAGCAGTCAAGATTTTCCGTAGTATGAAGGAAAAAGTCGTAACAACTTGGAACTCGATAATTGGAGGTCTAGCGTTCCATGGTCACTCTGAGGAGGCCATTAATATCTTCAATGAGATGCGTAGCTTGAAATTAAGGCCAAACGATATCAGTTTTGTGGGGGTGTTGGTTGCTTGCAGTCATGCTGGGCGAGTCCAAGAGGGGCGGGAGTACTTCCGTCTTATGAAAGACAAGTATAAAATTGAGCCAAATGTAAGGCATTTCGGGTGCATGGTAGATCTTCTTGGACGTGCAGGACTTCTAAACGAAGCATTTGAGTTTGTAGAAAAAATGGAGATCGAGCCAAATGCAATCATTTGGAGGACCTTGCTCGGGTCATGTAGAGTTCATAACAATGTTGAGTTGGGTAGACGTGCCAACGAGGAATTACTTAAGTTAAGATGGAGTGAAAGTGGCGATTATGTATTGCTTTCCAATATATATGCTTCACAAGGCGAGTATGATGGCGCTGAGAGGATGAGGAGGGTGATGGATGATAAAGGAGTGAGAAAAGAAGCTGCAAGCAGCTTAGTCGATACAGATGAAGAAACTCTCATGCATTTCTTGTTCGATTCAAAACCTCAAAGCAACAAGAAGCGTGGTTTAATTCGTTAAGCCAAAGAGGTAAACTTACACTAAACTTTTGAACAAATGCGTGTTAGATAACAGTAATATGTTGTTCCGATTCTATTCCGGATTGGGTTCATCCCTGTAGTAATCTGATGAGGGGCACTTGCTCTTTAATCTTATGTTCTATCGATAAGTTACATTATGCATTTCCTTAGACACTCTTTACGTACAATGATAAGGTCCAGAGCGAACTGTGACAAAAAGAAGAAGAAACTATTAGGCAAAACTAATAAGATTGGCCTTTCGAACCCTCAGAATATCAAGAAAATTTAGAAAAACTAAACTTTTTAATAAAGATCATGTATGACAGGTATCTTGTTTGTGTTCTTTTATTATTTATTAAATGCGTTCATTCAATGGCCGACTTATAAAACAATAGTTTCGTAGGATGCCAAGAAAAACTACATTTTGCAACAATAAGCCGCCTTTGACCAAAAAGGCACTACTCGAAATTCTCTTCATTTATGCTTTCACAATCTATCGACATACGAAAATCTATCATTCTTGTAAAACTTAAGTTTCATTAGTACTTCTGAATTTGATAAGAACATATGCAGCAAATAGTATCGTTTTAGTCTTTGACCATTGGAAAAGATGGGCACACCACAACCTTGAATGAACAATTGAAGATTCTTCTAAGCTTCTAAGAGTTGACTTTGTTGGTTTAAATTTCAAGACACCTTCCAATCTTGAATCATTCCTTCATTTCTAGCAGATACTATAGTTGACTTTCCTTCTAAGCAACTGAATTGAATAACAAGAACAAGACGATCACGATGAATGAAAAGATGAAGGCTTTGATGATCGGAGTTGTAGGCGCAGGAATCACACTTTCTGCATACCAACAGACATACATGTCTCCAACTCAGGCTATTGGCACCGGCCTCGTTGTCCTAATTGTTGGACTTCTTGTGGGTGAAGGCTTCCTCCCTTTGTAATTAACTTTTTTTGTTGTTCACCGGATTTATATGTTTAGATCGTCTATACAGGCGATCTAAACTCTAGGTGGACCCACATCCCATAACGGGTGTGGATCTATGTTTAATTATCCTTTTTCCTAAGTTGTAATATCCGCAGTGAGTCAAAAACCTTAAAATTATATATCATGGCACCAGATGTGGTAAGTTATGTGTGTTCCACATAATGATTCGCATGTTATTATAGTATCTACTGCAATTAGAATATAAACAATTCCATTCAAAGCATCTATTTGAAGCGTTATGCTCTAGTTTGGTTAGTTACGAATACATGAAATCGTGTTAGTTCAATTATCTTTAAGATGCAAGGTTAAGGATTAACATAGTTTTTATGTCGGAAACTTAGAATGATTGATAAATGACAGTGATGAAAAATTACAGACAGCTAGAAAATTGTTGGATAGTGACTAAACTTTGAATTTGCAGAAGAAAAGAAACGAAGCTAAACATTGAGAACAAACCAACAATAATCCAATTCACATGAAGCTAAATTTTGAATTGTATGGTTGTGTGAACAATCCAAAAAGAAATTAAAATTGTTGAATTGTGTGGTTGTGTGAACAAACCAAAAAGAAGTTAAAATTGTTGAATTGTGTGGTTGTGTCATGTGTGAATTTGTCAAATTTATATAGGTTAATACTTTACAACTATTATTTTCAATTAATAATTGATTGAGATCTTCTAAATTATAGGTTAATACATTATTACAACTAATTGATGTGTGTTCAATTAATGCAATTGATTGAAGATCTTCTAAATAAGTTTTCATATATGAACATGATTGGGTAGAAAGTTCTCTCATAGAAACAAAAATTGGTCTTCACTGACGAGACCCGATTTTCTTTTTTAATTGTGAAATAACTTTACCGGTCATGTTCATATGAACATCAGAGAATCTTAATCTTAAAATACATTTATTAACTACCATTTAATCATTTATGCTTCATTTCTTATTGTGTGCTTTGTGTTTTGACTACCTTAGAGCCTTAAGGTATCAAAACGTTACTTGGCAAACACCAAGTTTTTTTTTTGCTGTGCTTGCCATATATGAAAGCCTAAACGTCAGCGCCACATCAGCAAAACAAACATAACAGACAAACACCAACACCAACATACACCACATCGACCCAAGACTGCCCTAGATCATATAACCCCGAAATAAACAAACACCCTTTGAAACTCAATAGTCACCTCTTTATTTTCATAAAACCTCCTAAACAATTATTTCATTCTTTTAACAAACTAACAATTTCATTCATAAAATTCAAATACACATTACAATACTAAAAAAAACACACATTAAAAAAAGTACCGAAATTAAATAAATAAAAAATGCCCCGGCGAACTAATCTGCTCCGATGGCTTCTTCAACTTAGAAATTCGCGCACAAATAATGGATTCAATAAAAGGTTTTAATTGGAGACGAATATGCGTACTTTGTGCCCTCTTAATTCGTTTTGCTTATAGAAAACTGCTTTAACGGTACGTTGGGTTTTAACATGATCGACCCACACTGTTAGGCAGTGACCCTTAGCAAAATGGATTAAAATACACTGTTTGTCCTTTCCCAGTCCACAAACCGACATATTTTGATCATTCCGGGCTAAAATCATATTATGCATTATGATACCTATAAGCATGACATGAATCTATCAACGAATGTGATTGACTTCGACATGCACGGCCCGGTTATTAATAAGTCCGCCCAGTCACTGGTACCTTAAAGGATAGAGGGAGAATCACCCGAAAAAGACAAGCACGTTCGAACAGTCTTTTCCGTGCACTTTCTTTGACACCCGCTGTTTAAAGTACTTAAATGGCTTCGGATCAGTTGCAAAACCGTATAATGATATGAATTGAAGAACGAAAACTTACTATGACTAAACTGTAATTGGGTGGTGTGTGTGGAACTTTGGTTGAATGGACTGTTGTTTCCCACTTACACACAGTTCCGGGTAAAATTCCATCAGCCAAGTAATACCCATTACGATACTGAACTAATCCGTTGACCACATACACATACGTAACCGACATGGGCTACTTAAAGGGTAAGTCATCTAATTAGGTCGATGCGAAATAAAAAAAAACGGTAAAAAACGGTGTTGTGTGGTTTTAATGCGAATAACGGGAGAATTATCTAAAAACATTAATAAAATCGTTATTAATTGTATTTTATTGCGCGGAGAACGCGCCGCAACGACCCGTTTCGCTACCTAACACACACCACGCCATCATCATCCTCCCAACGCCATCCACACAGCCCCATAAAACTGCATAGCCAAATCCACAGATCTGATCTTGTGCGAAGGCTACAATTGACGCTTACAGCTTCAAGCATTATAGTAATAGTATTTTTTTATCACCCTACTCGTATTGACCATTCTGCCATGACATCTGGTACAATTTTTTTTTTCCATTCCCAATGCAATTTACAATCAAATACTTTCAAGCATTACCGAAAAATCATGAACATTGTTATGCTTTTTTGTATTTTTACTACGTCCTTCACAAGTGAGGCTTTTCTTAAAATACTTCGGCATATACAATTCTATGAATGCAACATATTAAGAAAAATAGAGCAATCATCGTGCAATTGCTACATTCATTTGCAAATATTCATCAAACGCGCCAGGTGTGCTTACCGTATGCCATATTGCCGTATGGCAGCTGTGGCTCTCATAAAAGCACTAATACTCATTTGACCACGTACAATAATCGAGTCGAGATTGAAAAATGAAAATGTTGTGTCGGAAGAGGATCGGCCGTATAACTTAAATGCCAATGAAAATTTTTAGAAAAAGTTTAACTACGCTCATAAATAATAAAAAAAAAATGCAATAAAAAGACCATAAAAACGAAATCTTCTTCACCTAAAACCGCAAATAGTATAACGGATTACTTACAATGAACCCCTCAAAAAAATCAGTACGTAGAAGACGTCTTTTTCTTTCGGCATCTTCACAACACCTTCACGGTCACAAGGGAAGATCGTGAACGGTCAATCGTTGGTTGACATTCTAGTTGTATTAGCCATTCGTGATACTCGACAACTTTTTGTAAATAAATGCGTCGGTTTTCTACTTTTCTTCCATCGAATATCAAAACGGTTTCGATTTGAATTTCATTTGAAAGAGTTTGTAGTGTTTTTGGTTGTAAATGTATGTTTTTTTTGTGAGAAAATAATATAGAGGTATTGAAGTATTTATAATGAGTTGTGTGATGGGGGTAAAATAAATTATTTTTTTTAAATATAGCCGTTAGGTGCTGTTTTGTAAATTTTTAATTTTTTTTAATAAAACTAGCCGTTAGGGGGTGTTTGGTAACTTTTTAAAAATAAGGGGGAAAATTAAAACTAGTATATAGCCGTTTGGGAGGGGTAATTGATTTTTTTTTTTTTTAAATCCACCCCAACGTGCGTGGGCCGGCCAACGCCGGACCCAACGCCGTTGGGCAACGCCGCCGAGCGGTGTAGTAACGCCGGCCAACGCCGTTGCCGGCGTTACTACACCTAAGCCTCTTACATTAGAGATTCATTTTCATTTTCTTTTACATTAGAGATTCATCTCATTCACAATCTAAATTTCAATCCTGATTAACTTATTGAATGTTGCAACATTTTTTAATAAAATTTTAATAATTTTACGTTTTATATACATGAACCCTACACGAAATATTTAATCACCATTTCTTAATTATAATGATTTGTCGCTATAGACTTCTAAAAAATAAGTAAACACGCTTTTATGCTAAATCAACCTAAAAGGCAGTACCCAAAAAGTTCTGACTAATCTTTATCAATACTCCCTAGCTCACTTTCTACAACTTCCACATTCATTGTTAACAGTACAACACAATTATTTATTAGTTTTTTTTTCGTACTTTTGTCAGTTTAATATTTTTGACATGTTAAACTTTATACGTATTTTTTTTCTGCATTTTTCGTTTCACAGTAATAAAAAAAAATTAAAAAAAAAATAATAATGAAAAACATATGGCGTATTATTAGTGTTTTAGGGTAGGGATGAACATGAGTCTGGAACCGGAACCGACAGATTCGAGAACCGAATTTTGAGAAAAGTAAGAACCGAGAACCGAACCAAATATATTTTTCGGTTTCAGTTTCGATTCTTTGGGTCTACCCGAAAAGGAACCGATTTTCTGAAAGAAAAAAAAGCCTCATGCACTAATTAATTAAGCCAATAAAAAGCAAAAAAAATATTTTTTAGGCATTTGCAACCATTTACGTTTAAAGCAATAACATATAACAACTAAAGCATAAGCTCAAATAAACAATTATTCTATAGCTTCACAGGTTCAATAATTCAATCCGAAAAACAAAATAAAATAACTTCAAAATTTGTCCAAGAAAATAACTAGAACCATTTATATTTCCATTATTTGTTCATCTTTATCTCTTCCGGCTAGTTTATCTAATTGTTCTTCTATATCTTTTACAATCTCATCGTCTTTAATAAGATCTTCAACATCATCCCAATTAATTTGCATTCTCGACTTTTTCACCCAATCTTGGGTGCAAATCAAAGCTTTCACAATCGGTGTTGACAAGTGAGTTCTTTATTGATCTAATACACGTCCACCCGTACTAATCGCCACTTTGGATGCTTTGATAATAGTGATAGTTGTTTATGTTTCAATGGATTACAGATTAGGGTTTCTGGTGTATGGGTTGGTTTTTCTGAAAGTAGGCTAGTATGGTTTTTTAATAGTGCGTATGATTTAATTATGGAAAATAAAAAATTACATGTTTTTAAAATTATTGAGTATTTGGTTCCGGAACTGAGAACCAAGAACCAGTGAAACCGAACCGAATCGAACCAAGAACCAAAAAATCACAGTCCAGTTCGGTTCTTTTTTTTCCGGTCGAGTTCTTGGTTCCGGTCTGATTCTTTGGTTCTTTTGCTCATCCCTATTTTAGGGAACTAATAACCCACTCCTTTATATTTAAGGATAGGTTATAATGACCCCCCTAAAAACCCATTTGTACCACTTTTGTTTTTCATTTTTTAAAACAATTTTAAATAATTTTTATTTTTATAATTTTCTTTTTATTATAAAACTACAAAACTAAAAGTACGAAATAAAAAATATAAAATTTTACAAGTCAAAAGTATTAAACTGACAAAAAATACATAACATAAACTGATACTAGTATAAAAAACTATGTCCTAATATTAACAGAGAGGTTAAAAAAATGTTTTGTATTATTTATTACTTTTTAGTGAGCTAGGTACAAGTATACGCTATATTTATACAACCTTACACAAACACATCAATCTCACATTTGTCATTTACAAGACTTTAGATCACAACTTAGGCCGGATGGAGTAAGAAGACGAAACTCACATTACACCTCAGCGTCACGTCAGCTTTCTCTTTCCAACTTTATCACTCACATTTCAACCGTTTTAACACTCACCTTTCATACCAAACTCGCCTTACACGTCATTTTTTTTATTTAATTTACTTTTATTCATAAATTAAAAACGTTAACGTAAACATACAAAATTAATAAAAACGTAAACGTAATTAAAAACTTTTATTCATACATTAAAAACATTACATAAAAAAGTACAATACGAAAATAAAAATACATAACAAAGTACGAAACAAACAAAGCTAAAACTAAGCATTTTGAGCCAAGTGTTCGATCAAATCGTGTCGAAGGTTTTGATGCGCTTGTGATGATTTGATCCACCTCATAACTCGTTGCACTTGTTCTTCGTTTCGTAGCGGGTCGTCCGGCTGATGTGCTTCCTCCGGGAACCATCTGGGAGATATCGCATAATTTTTGTATTTTCGAATCATATTATGTAATATGATGCATGTGTACATCATACTAACAATCCTATCTTTTCTTAGCGCTCGTGCGGGATTGGCTAGTATTGCCCATTTCTTCTTAAGAACACCAAACGCTCGTTCCACATCTTTCCTTGCCGATTCCTGCTTTTGCTTATACAAAATTCGCTTGTGGTCATCATCAGCTGGTTCTGGAATCGTCTTAACGAGTGGCGCCAATTCAGGATATATCCCGTCAACAAGATAGTATCCAGATGGGTAATTTACGCCGTTAGCCACAAAAGGAATCTCAGGTGCTCGTCCGCTTTTGAGATCGTTAAATATAGGGGATTGATACAAAACGTTGATGTCGTTGTTCGACCCAGCAACACCAAAGAAAGCATGCCATATCCACAAGTCATGCGACGCAACGGCTTCAAGCAAAATGAAAGGATTCGAACCATGATCACGTCTAACGTACTGGCCTTTAAAGGCGTACGGACAACCGAACCACTCCCAATCCGTACAATCAAGACTTCCTAACATCCCCGGAAACCCGTGCTTTTCTTCATGATGCCGAAAAAGTTTTTCAACATCAGTCACCGTAGGTTTCCTCAAAAACTCAGGACCATAAATCTCCATAACAGCTTGACAAAAATGATCAAGAGCCAAACGTGACGATCTTTCACTTATTTGCATGTATCCATTTAGAAAGCTAGCATTAACGTCGTATGCCAATTGACGAATTGCAGAGGTGCACTTTATCAACGGGGAACTGCCTTCTCTTCCATCACAATCGGGATTACTTTGAAAGTATGCAGAGTGATTAGTTACTGCATTCACTATCTGGTTGAAAAGTGGACGAGCCATTCGGAATGTCTGCCGAAATCGTTTTTCATTGTACATCGGGCTCTCAGTAAAATAGGCGGCGACTAGACGCTCATGAGATCCAGCACGATCTCTGGTTATGCTGTTTCTCGACACTTGAGTAGCTTGTCGTCTCGTCTTAATATACGCAATGGCTCGTTTAATAAAAGTCTTCTTGCGGCTACTAATTTCTTCTCCTTCTTCTACATCATCTAGGCCGATAAACGTATACGAATCCATTTTGATTAAATGTAGAATGTGAGAAGTGTGTATAAATAAATAAAAATAGTTGTGTTTAGAAATGGATGAAGTAGTGGGTATTTATAGTTAAAAAGGGGTTTTTTTAAAAGTTTTTTTTTTTAAAATCTCAAACGGATACAAACATGTAGGGCCTAAAATTTTACCACTCACTTGTGGACCACTCACGGAGCAACTCGCGCGTGAGTTGGTACCACCGGCATAACAAATGAATGGTGAGTGGCCAAAGTGAAGGGTGAAGAAACCCTTCCTCCATCCAGCCTAATGTTTTTGAAAGAGTAAAAGAGGCCCTTTTCATCCAGCCTAATTCTACGCTTTTCAAATCTTCAAATATAGAACCTATTCTCCCTACTCCTGTTCTTACACTTGCTTCTCCAACAGTTTACTCAAGTCCTCATGTGTCTCTCTCTTCTTTACATTTTACTAATTCACTTACGAAAAATGTCAATAGCAACCCACTTACTCAAGAAACCACCCATCATGTCATCAAAGTAACGACCGAAAAGTCTTCACTTACGAAAAATGTCAATAGCAACCCACTTTCATGGAAGTAATCAAAGAAAGGAAAAAAAACAAATATAGCCAAGGACAAGGACAAAGAGCCACTTGCAACAAAGTTGAAATGAGAAGGCGAATTTAAAAAGAAAGAAAGATGAAGCATGTTGTCTAGTTCCTCATCCGACGGAAAAAAGTCATAATTCACGTCAGGTGGGTAAGTCAAAAGTTATATCAGTTGGTGGGCGAAGTAAACTCAATGAAACTTCGTACGCTGAATTTATTCAAGCAATGACCGATTATGAGAAGCCTGAGTAATAATCTCAATCTTGTTCAAGTGAAGGGTTTCGTAAATTTCATTCAAGTCGTATAACATAAGAGCTCATTTAATCAGTAAGTCTCATCCAAGTCTGATCGTTTCTCCGATGATGTGATATATTTCAAGTCAAGTTTCAAGCCAAAGGTTTTCAAGTGATGTGCTCAAGTCAAGATGCTTTGTTTTGTTATCATAGAGTGGCTGTATGTTTAAATGGGCTGTTTTGTTGTCTCAATCTCAAATGTATCATCAACATTGTGGATCTACTTGATCTCACTTTCGATTTATATATATATATATATATATATATATATATATATATATATAAAATATATTATATATATATGTCTTGTTTTTGCAAAAAAAAAAGAAAAAGAAAACATATCAAAACCCACTTTTAATTAAAAAAGTTGACCATGTATCATCTCAACCTTAACGATCAAAAGAGTATACTATAAATTTTTTTCCGAAAATATATAGTTAGAGCACCAGGTATCATGGCATGACCAAAATATGATTAACCCCGTGGATTAGTCAAACAATATATCGAAAACTATGATTATCAAAAAAAAAAAAATTAACACTCCACGTCAAAATACTATCATTAATAACATCTCTTTCAGATGCTATTTGGGCTCACCATCACAATACGAAACAGTCCCAGACATTGGAACCACATGACGCACAAGCCAACTAAAAGTACGAAATTGAAAATCTAAAGTTTGATAAGACAGAAGGCTTATGATACTATTGATTGGAGTTTCCTTAAGATTGTTTTGGAACAGTTTGGATTTCCTGAGAGAATGGTTAACTGGATAATGGTATGTGTTAGTACAACAAAGTTTTCTATCAATATCAATGGAGAAAGGGAGGGATATTTCAGTGGTGGTAGGGGGTTAAGGCAAGGAGATCCAATGTCTCCTTACCTATTTACTCTTATAATGGAGGTATTTAGTCTTATTTTGGAAAGGAACATTGATAGGAATAATGAGTTTAAATACCATCATGGATGTAAGAATCTAAAGATTACTCATCTTTGTTTTGCTGATGACTTGTTAGTTTTCTGTCATGGGGACATTAAGTCTGTGAGCACAATTAAAGAGGCATTGGAAGAGTTCAGTAACTATTCAGGGTTAAAAGCTAACATGAGTAAGAGTACTGTTTTTTTTGTGGTTTGAATGTTGGTGAACAAACTAGTATCCTGAATGTAATCCCTTTTTCTATTGGGAAGTTACCTGTGAGGTACTTAGGAGTTCCTCTGATCACTAAGAAAATAAGTGCTACTGATTGTAAGCCACTGATTGATAATGTCAAAAGCAGAGTAATGGATTGGAGAAATAAAGCTCTATCATATTCAGGAAGACTTCAGTTGATTGCATCAGTCTTGAGCTCTATGCAAGTTTATTGGGCTTCTGTGTTTTTGCTTCCAAAGAATGTGATTTATGACATTAATAAACTCCTAAAAGGCTTCCTTTGGTGTCAAGGAGAATTGACTAAAGGAAAGGCAAAGGTTTCTTGGGATAGCATATGCAAGCCTAAGGAGCTAGGGGGATTGGGAATCAAAGACTTAAAGCTATGGAATGAAGTACTTTTAGTTAAACAATTATGGAATGTTATCTCAAAGAAGAACACTCTGTGGGTAAAATGGGTCATTTCAGAAAATCTAAAAGGAAAGAATATTTGGGAAGCAAATGCCAAAGTTAACAGTAGTGTGGGATGGAAAGAAATTTTGAAGCTAAGGGATAAGATTAGGAAACATGTTTTATGGAAAATTGGAGATGGCAACTCAGTAAATGCTTGGTATGATAATTGGAATACTGCTGGTCCTTTGAATGAAATTGTTACTTCTAGAGAAATCTATGAGGCAGGTATGAATATTGATTATACTGTTGCTCAGTTAACAATGAGTGGAGAAGGAAAATGGCCTAATGGTTGGGAAGATGAATATCCTATCCTTAAGATGTATAAAATTCCTAGGCTGCAGGAAGGTAAGAAAGATGAAATTGTATGGGTAGACAATTCTGGAAAAGAAGGGGTGTTTGGAACAAGGTATGTATGAAAAGATTTATGTTGCACTGGTTCAAAAGTGAATTGATACAAGATAGTATGGTTTAATGAATGTGTTCCAAGGCAAAGTTTCATTGGTGGTTGGCTATTCAAAATAGGTTAAATACTCAAGACAGGATTGCAAAATGGAAGCCTAATGATATATTGCGGTGTGTTTTCTGCAAAAGTTGTTCAGATTCTATTGAACATCTATTTTTCTCATGTGATTTTTCATAAGAAATTTGGAAAGAAATGCAAAGAACTTTGAATGTAAATTTGGCTTTTACGTGGAGGAACATTGTGGATGAATTATGCAGATTGCCAAATAATAAAAACATATGGAGCATTGTTAGGAAACTAGTGTTTGGGGCTGTTGTGTATTTCATTTGGCAAGAGAGGAATAAAAATAGATATTTCAAGAAGACAAAAGAGAATAAAAGACTTCGTGCAAATCATTAAGGAACTGTTTGGTTAAGTGCTTGCAGGTTTGGAAGTGAAAGATTCAAAGACTATTAACGAGGTTGAAGATAGATGAGTGTGCAGTTTTCTAAGAAAGAAGAATAGAATGAATAGTAAGATTGTTAGAATGCTGTATTTTGTTAGCTAGTTCTGTTAGTAAAATGCTTGGGGTATTGTCCCTATGCATTTAGTTGTTTCTATCTAAGCTTGTAATTCTGTTTAAGTAATATAATTCACATTTTGAGGAAAAAAAACTTATTTTTCACAGAAAAAAGGAACAAACAAATGGACCAATTTTACCTTAAAATAAAGGGCTCATTTTCTAGACTAGAACTTGAGATGATCTCAAGCCTATAGAGAACGGAAGGAAGAGCGGTGGTTCTAAACACGAACTAAACGTGTTTAGACCAATCTCCTCGGTTCTTTCATTGTGGTCACAAATAACTTGCAGAAATTGTTGGTGTTCGGGTCTTGATAATCATAGATTTCCGGATAAATTCTTGAATCGTGTATAGTTCACTTTCCGAATACAATATTTCGACCCTATTTGTGCTCTGGGTTACACGAAATTTGTATTGAGATAAGACAAGAACACACTCAAATTCTAGGCACAAGAATAATGAGCAAAACATGAAGACGATAGTATATTTGTAGTATGATAAGAATCTTTTCAATTTTAGGAAGACCCAAAATATTTATTACAGTATATGAAAGAACTAAATGGGTTGTGTTCTAAGGAAAATATGGTCTTCTTGTGAAAAGACACACCCTTTGGTGAAAAGTCAACACATCCTTTAAATGTTTCAGCAACAGTTTTGTAACAACCTAAAAACCTGCCACTAACTGTAACATAAAGACATGTGTGTATGGACAATTTAGCGACACACGAATTCTGTCACTATGGCACACGAATTCTGTCACTAAATTTCCCTTGACTTACATTAACAACCTTTTCCATTTTTCGTACTTGAAATCAAGTTAATAGTTTATACAAGCGTGCACTCCACACCTCCGAACTCGTATTATAACGTAACTTGAAATCCATTTGGTCTCGGGTAAATCACTATTACACAAAAATGATTGATGACACTAAAATCACCAACAATCCTCCCCCATTTTAGTGTAATCTTTGATTTCCCAAATAATCAAAACAAATCAAACTCATGCATAAATGAAAATGTCTTTCGATTGAATTTTCATCTTAGTATACTACACGTTCCAAATATTCGAGAATCAGGGTGTCGTAACGATTGAACCCGTCAACCCATTTGAATACCTGAAGATAGTATACACACAAGTTATATTTCTCCAATGTTTATACTTGACGCTTTACAAGCCATGCGTCCATATCCATTCATGAGCATATAGGAAGCCAAAGTCCAAGCTTCTTGAAGCGGCAAAACTTCATGCTCATATAGGTAGTTCTTTTAATCATGCCCTGCGTTGCACTTTTTCAAAAGAACTATTAAAAAGATAAACTTCAACCTCTTTATCTTGCAGGTCTGAACACATTCCTTGGGATAGCAAAACATGTGTTCCAATCTCTAAGTGTGAGCTTTCCACATTGAATTCAGCTTCTAACGTTGTATTAGAAGGGAATTGGGTGTCTCACCATTAGAGAATTTAAATGGACTTTAATTTCATCCCTATTTCCGACTTTGTGCACTAAGTCTCTAGCGAACCTCTTTATCAAGTGGTAAGCTATTAATAATTTTATTCTCATTATCATAATGTAATGAACATGGTAACATTGACTTTAAAACATAATACCGTATGTTTAATGACAAGTCATTTAACCATTATAATTCTTTAGAGTAACAATTCAACGATTTATAATGCCATAGTTGAATACATGTTGGCCAACTTTTTCCTTTGATCCCAAGACTACCTTCAACCAAGCGTAAAATCCATCGCTTGCAAATTTTTAGTCTTCTTGATCATTTATCCAACTTAATGGCATTAATAATCGTATCTTTTCAAAATTTTGAAGAATCCATGTTGTATTAAACCATGCGCCATGGTTTCATTCAAGAATACTCGAATAGTAACAGGCAAACCATATCATGTAGATATAACGAAATGATACATGCCCAACTGCAAATAAATCATCTAAATATACAAATACTAGTATTCATTAGACGAAATAAACACATTACATTTTGGGTAGTATACCTTTGCCAATTAACATGTAGATTCAAAACATGTCAAAAACACATTAGTTATCATCCACATATAATCTAAATATATGCCAACTTCTTACAAGTTTCACTAATAAACATAGCATATATCAGTAGATGGAAGATCCTACTAATTCAATCAACATCATTCCACTTTCATCATAAAGAAACCCACCACGTGGGAAGGTTGGTGAGGGTGGGGGGGGGGGGTGGGGTTGATGGGGGGGGGGGTGGTTTGGGGGGTGGGGGGTGGGTGGTGGGGGGGGTGGTGGTTATTTCATTAAAACAAAAACAGACCATCCATGTAAAACAAGCTATATGCATGGTTCATAAAACGGTTATTCATCACATTAGCAACCCATGGTTCACCATAGTTAACAAGAAAATGTGATTCAATCCAAATCATATTTCCTTGGATTATCTAGAATCCACATTAACATTTTCTAAACCAATTTCGCATGGCATACTATCAACATATCAAATGAATCATGCATCACACAATGAAGAGGGAGTGTTAATTTATAACTCATTGTAACAACTGTTATCAAGTTAATTGACATAATCAATAGGTCCATTGATATAGTGCAATAAATAAGTATCATGTTTGTGTCTCACAAAATAAATAACCGACAAACTTAACCAATTTACACTAATGATAAACAATTACTTTTATTTCATGTAATTTATTTTTGTGCTAAATATTATGCACAAGCCAAATCAGAAATGTTTGTCTTTCTTTATGATTCCATATAAATATGTTATATACCGAAAGTTATACTTCATATATACGCATGTGTTTAAGATTAACACATACCAATGTTCATGCGTAAATCAAATATGCATCAGACATGGATACTTCTCATCAATACCACTTAGAAGAATTATATATTTGAGAATATTTAAAACAAAATAAAATTATGGTTTTCATATATAGTTTTCATAAATTTTCAACTTTCAAGAATAGGGTGTAAACCCTTTATATATAGTATAGATATGGGGATACATATGTGTCATTTTTATGTTTTTACAGTCTCAAATTATGATGCCAAGTAAGTTTTGTAATCGGTTATGATGTCAAGCAAGTTTTGTAATCGATCGGACTCGTAGAACTAGTAAACTGTTTGCGAATAATTCATATAGCAAAATCGAATAATTAGTTATCCAAGTTTTATACTTTATATGCAATTTTTGTTTTTGCAGGACATACCTACGAGGATAACATATATTTTTTTCCTTGTTTGAACGGCATAAAATGTTCTTATTACATCATTTGGGAGAGGCATTTTTTTGTCATCCCCCAAGGGCATTAAATGACTCAGGATCGGCAGTAGTCGCACCCTTACCCGAAGGTAAAGAGAGTACTGCATTCAGAAAGACCTCTAGCAAGTTAGGAAATACAATAACACAAATAATAATTCGGCTAATACATATATACAAAAACAATGAAACAAATCGGTAACAGTTCAAACTATTTTATGAATTGTAAGAACATACTTGCACATACGTCTACCGGCCCAATATCACCTTGCTCCTGGATAGATCGTCTCATGTGGCAAAATGTCTCATGAAAGTTCATCCCCATCTCCGTTTTTGTAAACTGAACTTCAGATTGCAGTTTCTCATTTGAATTTTTTTCAGTTAATACTTTGGATGCTGCCACAAGATCAATCGTGCTATAAACACCAAGTAATGTAACAAAATACACCAACGAAACTATGCACTCTTTTCGCTCCATATTGTATGTTGGTTTTCGGGTCTTGATAATCATAGATTGCTTGGATAATTCTTGAATCGTGTATAGTTCACTTTCCGAATACAATATTTCGACCCTATTTGTGCCTTGGGTTACACGAAATTTGTATTGAGATAAGACAAGAACACACTCAAATTCTAGGCACAAGAATAAGAGCAAAACATGAAGAAGATTGTATATTTGTTGTTGATATGAATATGTTTTTTATTTTTAGAAGACCAAAATATGTTTACATATATATAAACTAAATGGTGGTTCTAGGAAAATATGTGTCTCTTGGTGAAAAGACACACCCCTTGGTGAAAAGTCAACACATCCTTTAAATGTTCCAGCAACAGTTTTGTAACAACCTAAAACTGTCGCTAACTGCTATCATTAAAGACATGTGTGTATGGACAATTTAGTGACACACGAATTCTGTCACTATGGCACACGAATTCTGTCACTAAATTTCCCTTGACTTACATTAACAACCTTTTCCATTTTTCGTACTTGAAATCCATTTGGTCTCAGGTAAATCACTATTACACAAAAATGATTGATGACACTAAAATCACCAACATTGTAGAATTGTCGCAAGAAAAATAAATACATGCAAGGCGCGGATGGCTTGAAAGGCGTTCACTTTGTTTTAAATTAGACATATTTACAATGATATGTACCAATTTATAGGGTAAGGCATTGCATTTCAGCAAGAAAGAGGACGTAAGCATTGAACTATATATTCAACTACAGTAGAAACTCTATAAAATAATACACTT
>BQNB010107630.1:5177-20381 GCA_026074375.1 Tanacetum coccineum | reverse complement strand
TAGGGGTGTAAACGGTAAATATTCTGCTATTTAAGTATATGGACTATTTTTGCCACTAATGAAAACCTAAGGGTATCTTGTATAATTAAGTGATTTAAATAAACACACATGGTATAGGACTAGTCATGGTATAATACGGGTACTTATATAACCCATCTGAGCCCATTATCGTGAACTGACAATTACTTTTTGTGAGTGCGAATGTTATAAATAGATCTATTTTTGATTGACATCCCCATCCAGGTGAGTAGCTCTCACTGGTGTCACGGAGTGAACCAACAGATGTATACCATGTCGGATTCGGATGTTGCAGGTTAGAACATCATCACGGGCAATGTAGGCAATTTATATTGCAATTCATACATGTCGAGCTTCAGTGTCATGAGCTTAGGGAAACGTAATTTGAAAATCTTACGGTCCTACATTACATTTACACAAACCTATGAATTCACCAACTTTATGTTGACGTTTTAAGCATGTTTTGTGCTAAGGATACATTGGGATAGTCTTTTAGGAGTCATGCCTTAAAGATTGGAGTCATTATATGTTGGGATATTGTTATGATCTAAAATCTTTGTTATCAAGTGTTAAACAATTTAAGCCGTTGTGCTTTGTATTAAACATTTTCAATAAATCCAATGTATCGTATTTTAAACGACTTTTTTAGAGGTCGTTCTTATATCTTGTGCTATTGATCTATAATGTAACGCTCCCGGATACTCATATTCCGCTGCGACCCAATTTAGGGGTGTTATAGTACTGGTAACGAGCCAAGGAAACTAACCGCCTTCTTCCAAACGCTAATTTTCCAGAATGGGTTAGTTACGGTTTGTATAGCTAACGATCACTCATCTGGATCGTTACAGTTTAAGTATGGTGCAGGATTTGGTCCATATATCGGTGCTCCAAACTTATTCCTTTTTATCTGGTAAGCTTCCTCGTCATCACTATCACTTTTTGCGTTTCTCATAACATCTAATCTTGCAGCACAGGAGGTTTGGTGACAAAACCCATCAAACGTCAAGAAAAGTCTCTCTGGAGTATTGACTATCCCACCAATCATACACAGGAATCCCCGACCAACAACTATTGGTGAATCACGATCGATTGGAATATACAAGATTAGAAACTTAGCAATCAAGGTAGTGACCCATACCTAACAGAGAACATTTGTGAGTATCCCTATAGCTTCTGCCTGAGTGTGATTTATCATTGTGATTCCTCTATCTACCTTTTTCATATCTTCTCTCCCCAGCTGCTCATAAATCCAGTAAGGTATGGTATTTATATCCGACCCAGTATCTGCTAATACATTTTTGTTAACCTGTCCCTCTAGTCTGATGGGAAATATGAAAGCTCTAGGGTCGTCTTTTTCTTTTAATGCCTCACCCTAAATCCTTTTTACTGCTTCCTCTTCTTCTTTTATAATCTTTCCATCTAACTCCACCTTGTCTTTCCAAACTTCATTGAGAATTTTCTTGTATTTATCATGATAAGCTATTGTCTCGATTATTGTCCTTTCTTCCTATAATAAAGCAAACTTTTGGCTCATTCTGATTGCTAATGCTTCTTTAGATGCTTCTTCTTGAGTTAAATGACCACTAGCTGATGAAGATGTTCCTATATCTTGATAGAAAAAGTTAAGGTTTTCCATTGCCCGCTTCTTATTATGACTACTCTTCCCCATTTTCCATACGAATGGTGGAAGTCCTTCTTCACCCAACAGTGGTATATCATCAATGTTAAAATAAAGAAAATGGTACCAATCATCCTTGCTCTTTTCTTCTTCTTTGGCTTCTTCCAAGAATGGATCAATATCAAGGTATATTGTGACGGTTCCAACTCCAAAATCTCTAATTGCCTTGGTCATGTGTAAGAATGATCTACCGAAAATCACCTCAGGTTCAACATCGTCTTCTTCTGGGTTGATAATGAATTTCACAAAATAAATTTCACCTCTGAGTGCAACAATGAGTTCTTTCTTAACCACTTTGTTTCCTTTTTTAACTTCATGTTCCAAGCATAACTTTACTGCATATTCATTTGAGATCATGTTCTCCTCTACTCTAAGATTAATCTCACCATCATAAGCTTCCAGCCCCTTGACAAAATAAGGAGCCACGAGTCTATCGCTAACTTCTTCGGTATCCATCTGGTAAAATACCATAGCCTTCTTTTGTCCCTTCATTTTTTTCCCTTTTCTTCTTACCTTTTTCCTTCTTTTTCCACTGTTAGCCAGTGTCTAAAATTCTGGAGAAATACAGTATCCAGATCCTGGATCTTTGTCACTCGAATTTACCAACGGACGTCTTCTTCTTGGAAAATTTTTCCAAGGGACTCGAATTTGGATCCAATAAATCTTATAAAATAAGGACATCTTTAAATAAAACATTAGTGGCGTTTAGTTAAAAAAAAATAACAACACCTTTTTACATTTACATATTATAAATAAAAAGATAGCATTTTTAAGTTTAAGCAATTCTCGTTCAAAAATGAAGAAACAAGCATTTTGTTTGGTTTCAGCAAAGAAAGTGCGGTGCACTTTAGAAAAAGTGCGGCATACTTTTTGAGTTTTAAGACTTTTAAAATTTTTAATTTTAGCATTTTTATGTTTCTTAATTTTATTATTTACTAAATATTTATTAAACAAAGCAAGTATTAAGTTTTTAAGCATATTGATCATCAAATAAATTTTTTTAACTCTTTTTAAGTTTTTATTCTTATATTTATTTTGCATGAGATCAAAGTCAAATAAGCAACACATAGAAAATAATACACAGGAATTTAGAATTTTAAATTAGCAGGCTATCAAATAGTTCTTTTTGGTTTTTTTTCATTTTAATGTATGAATTACGAAAATACAAGATTTTGACTATTATGAACACAAGGAATAAATTCCACATCTTCAAAGGGTCAATTTACAGCTTATGGGTTTTTTGGGTTTTTTAGGGTTTTTGGTTTTGATGTTCCTTTCCTTTGAAAAACTGGTTCTGTTTGTAAAAGGGACAAGAAATGCGGCGTACTTGATAAAAGTACGGCATACTTCTGTAATTTGCAGAAAACCGGCGCACAATGGTTATGTGCGGTGCACTTTCTGTGAAAAATTGGTTCAGTTTGCCATAAAACTGTACGGCGATTTTGAAAATTTAATTTGGAATATAAAATGAATAATTCTAGAATGAAAATTCATTCCCAAAACGGGCCAAAATCTTTGTTGTGTTATAAATGCTATAAATTCATAATTCTAGTTTATCCAATTTCCAACTAACTCTGGTAATGTATAAACTCCTATTTATAGTATAGGTTAGTTTTTTTCTTTTTTTTTTTTTTTTTTTTGGGGTAGTCTCCAGGTCGTTCCACAGGATTGGTAAATTCTTAGAAAGGGTCGATTATATTACGAAAAGGTATATCTAAAGACTGTCACGATCTAAAGATAATTGATAACACAAATTCAAGATAATAAAACAATGTTTATTTGGGAGACAAGAGTAATGGAGGATAACTTGGGATAATGATAAGTTCATGAAATTTAGTATAATCAAAAGAATGGTAGGCTAAGGTGTAAAGGTGTAACGAAACATATAATATTTGGTGTGAAAAAGACAAGAATGGCTCAACAGGTTGTTCTATGGGATCTTATTCTAAAAATGAGAGTAAACAAAGGGTTACACGGGGGTCAACTAACCAGTGTAGTTAGTTAATTTTACGACATGTAGGCTATTTGGTTTAATCCTAGAAATTTATTAGTTGAGCATGTTCCTCCATCTAAATCTATAGTACTCATCATTGCGGTCTTGAGTGATATATCAGGCCAAGTTCTAAAGTCCACTACATCACCGGCACACTCATAATTTTATGGAATTTGTTAGGATTAAAAGTCTTCTTGATGTTGTTTGAATTACTGTTGCTCATGTTAGTGTTAATACTGCTCAGCTGAAGTTAGTACTGCTTAGAGACTTCAAAGAAAATATGCTAAGTAGTTACTACTGCTAGTACAAAGTTAAGACTGCTAGTGAATATTAGTGCCGCTGATGAACTTCAAAGAAAATATGCTAAGTAGTTACTACTACTAGTACAAAGTTAAGACTGCTCGACTGAAGTTAATGCTGCTAATGAAAATATGTTTGAAGTTACTACTGCTAGTGAATATCAAGTTAATGCTACTAGTTAGTACTGCTTATATGATATGTATTAGTTATTTATAGAAAAGATTTTAGATACTTAGGGAAGTATTGTAAGCCGACTAGGACTCCTTGGTGTATAAAAGGAGGTCCTAGGACATAGAGTTTGATGTACCAGAACCAAAACCAAAAATTAATATTAGTCGTATAATTCTTAGCTTCAAGGTATTTGTAACCCTAATACTTTAAGAGTATTCGTATTATTATCATTAATAATATTGAAGCTTATTTGTTGAATTGTATGTTCATTGAATTACTGTTTCATTGATAATTCTTCTTAATATTAAAGATTAGATTCTGCATAATCTTTAATACATTCAAACAAAGTTTCTACTATTGTTGTGTTAGATTTATCTAATATAACTAATCCTTAAACAAGCTTAAGGAATTCGATCTATTGAAGTGGGATCAACAGTCTGTGAACGTCTCTAATACTTCTACGTTAAAGCATGCAATTGGCTTAAAATTACTGTTAATGCCATTCTGTTTGACTAAATTGGCAAGTATATAAGCCAAAGAGTATTAGGTTATCTAAGGAATTGTGGTATTGTCACGCAATCCCATACTCATAGAATACCACATCTTTATGGGATGTTTGATGTGTAAAATCAAACTCTGTTGATATTGTTTGATTTTTGATAACTTTAACTACCCTATCTCTACTCTTATCAAGGTTAACAAAATTGAGTAAGCCACATGTTTACTCAATATGGTTCCAACCAAGAAGGTAACTAAGACACCTTAAGGTTATGGAATGGGAAGACTCCCATTAAGTCTTAACTGAAGTTCTAAATTTGTTGAGATCACGTTAAGTGTGTTATTAGCAAACTAGAGTCAAGAACTGTTAGCATATTTTATATACATCACAAACGAGAACAATTTTATTGTTGCTTGACATGCTGTGTATTTGGAGAAAGTCTCCTCTTACACAAGAAGCAAGTGTGAACATCTTTTTTAGAGAAAGTCTCTTCTTACACAACATTCTGAATGTACTAGCGAACTACATAATGAATGTTGAGATATATTTCATGAATGAAAATCATTTTTGGAATTTCATTGATCTTTCACCAATCGATATGACTGAGAGGTTAAAATGGTTCTTTTAGGAGAAGACTAATATGGAAAAAATTGTACACACATTTAAACACATGCCTTATGATAAGTGTTTTACTGATACTCAAGTGATTGACTATGATTAAAGCTTCTTTTCTTTGAGAACGTTAAGTGAATAAAGATATTAATTACCATACTCGATTTCATGAATATGAAATATGGCAATTAGATGTAAAAACTCCTTCTTGAGTGATTACATGTGCGAGGATGTTGTGTAATCAAAGGGTTTATGAATCCAAGTTATCTTTAAAAATGTTCAAGTTGCACAAATCCAAGTATGGATTGGAGCATCCATCTAGGAGCTGGAATCTTAAGTTTAAATCAATGATTTAATTTTGATTAAAAGAAAGATAACTCCTAAGTACATCTTATAGCTAGTCGGAGCAATATGTTTTGTCATTCTTGTATCTCATATGTTGTCAACATATTGGAAATAATATTTCACCTGAGCTAGATTTTAATCCTTAGTTTGGAATAATATTTCTATCGAGAGATGTAAGAAATAAAACATTTAAACTTAGAGCATACGTTTATTAGGATAGACATACGTGATTAATAAGTCTGACAAAATATGATACATTATTGAGCAAGACTCAAAGTTCTATCTCACCTGATGAGATTGAACACATGCATGAAAACATTTAGTTTTGCTAAAGGTTTCACTATGTATGTCATGATACGTATTAGACTAATTGTAACACTTCCATGAATGCAAGATGAACCAACAACCATGGTAACTAAGTGAAATTCATTAGACTACTATTGAAAGAACATTTTAAAAGGCCTACAAAGGACTAAAGACATGTTCATCGTTTATGAATTTTTATAAGGAGATTAGTGTTGGTTTTATACACTAATGCTTATTTGATTGAGATGATTCTCGATCCTAGTCATAGCAAGATTTCATCATAAATGATAATATTGTTGAATAGACGTGCTTGATTGAAAGCATTGTTGCACTATTCATTAGAAAATAAGAATACTTTACAATTTGGGAAGTTGTTAAGAAGACTGTCTTATATAGGTGGCTTTGCTTGCTTCAAACAACATATGTAATGTACTGTGGCGATGCTAGTATTATTTTATTAGCATTTGAACGCACATATAAGAAATGACAATCATCGTATTATTCAAAAATTTCACTTCTTGTGACTTTTGAAATAATTATTCTCAAAGTTCACTCAGATGACAACTTAGTTGGTACTTTTACAAAGCCAATGTCTTGTACCAAAAATGTTAATCATGCTTGGAACATTGGACTTTGACCCGCGAGTAGCCTCATGTATATATGTTTTTAGTATTTGGATAATGGAACGTTAAGCAGTTGTATTAAACAATGAATTGATATACCTGGTATGATCTTCTTCCTTTATACAATTGTGTTATATTTTTGCATGTTTAAATCAATAAATAATTTATTTATTTTAAATCGTCTATTGTTAGTTGATGATACGGGAGTATCATCAAATTAAGACAAATGTGAGTGCTTTGGTCATATTCATCTAGGATGAATATTAATCGATGATGCCGCCAAACTCATATGTTGTTCATTAGATGAACATTAGATTGACCCAACCTATAAGAATTCACTACATGGATCGGCGTCAATAGTAAATCTCGTAAGTGGTTATGTCTCTCATCCTTAGACTTGAGATGCAAGTAGGTTTTGTGTCTGTGGATCGTCAATCTTTGATATGGTTAAATGCTAACCTAAATAAGGCTGTTATAAAAACCATCTTTAGGAGTGATGTGAAGCACATGACGGACACGTGCAGTCAAAATAGGATTTGTTCCTCCACATGCTTTGGAGTTAGATACTACTGGGCCCATCGATAAATTGGGCAGATGTATGTGTGGCCTCACCCAAATGTAATTAAGATGATAATTGAATAATTTGGTAATCTATATAGAGAAACAAAATAGTTAAACATTAGAATGACTTATGATCCATGTCTAATGTTCAACAGAGTATCTGTAACAAAAAGATGATTGATATCTAAACCATTTAAATAAGATGTTTAAGAAACTATCATCATATGTTTCTAGGGGCATTGGCATGTTGCTAGACGCAAACCTTTGCTTGTATTATTACTTGATTATTATGACGTACGCAAGTGGGAGCTGTTAGAGTATGCTCGTGTCATAATAAATAATTATACGGCTAGACACATATAATCCTATGGGGTCATACACATATACACAGATGTACCACTTAATATATCGTATCTATCATATTTACGGTATATATAACCTACATAACTCGGGATCAACAACGGACTTCTAGTTAACTAAGATTGCACTTAGTTTATTGTACTAGAAAAACAAATGGCATGCCCATTTTAGAGCCCATGTAGTAGTCGGCCTGTAACAATCCGCATTTTCAAGTCATTTTACGTCAATAAATATTCAACTATTTATTTTAAACTTTTACGCGTTCGCTTTTAATTTCAACCGTTTAGTTAAATAGCGTAAACTAAAAATCAACGCAAACCACCACCAAACAAATAAAAGTTTACGTCAAACAAGTGTTATATTATTTTTACGAAGATAATTATTAACTTTTCATATTTTATTTTTATTGGTTACGTAAAACGCTTACGTTTCGAAATAAATTACATTTGTACATGCATATAAATCCATAAACCCATCTATACTTCAACAAACACCCACTTTTATACCCAATACACACAAAAAAATATTATTTCTATCCTAAACAACATGTTAGCCGTCCACTTTATTAACAAACACAAACAAATAAACTTAATCTCCCACTAAAGTATAGTCTAATTAAGTCTTACCTTCCTTTAAGTACAACATCCCTTCTTTAACTATAGGATAACCAAGCATGGTGCCTTCCACATAAATTGTCAAATCCCCTTAGTCCTTCCATGTACCCTAAACCATGTCTAATCGCTTGCTTTTGTTTAATGGTATGGCTAATACTTGCATTATAAAAGGGAGCCTAGTGTAAGACTTATACACACACTTAACATTTGCAGGAAAATCACAAACTCTCCTATTTTACCACCAAGCTCATGGCTCAAATTAATTAACAAGAACCATTCATAGTTTTGATTTTAGCAAGAACAGAAGTATACAAACATCATTAGGGTTAATATCCAAGGTATATCAAGGTAGTTTGGAAGCTTGGGTATTAATTTAGCAAGGTTTATATCAAGAAAAATTAGGGTTTTCTAGTTGGAATTAGGGTTTTCTTGCAAGTATTTAGGTCTAAATACTTGGGTTTGATTTATGTAGCATCTTCATAAATCTTCATTGAGGTCTAAACATAAATCTTTCTAATTATTCAATTTTATATTTTATATCATGTTATATTTGTTAATCACCACCTAGGGTTTGTTTTGTGGATTTATAAAATATAATGAGCTTGATCTTGATCTTGAATTCATATTTATATATTTATGTAAGGAAATGATGTTAAAAATATAATAGAACACAAGAACATACTTACTATAAGTGTTGGTTAATTTATAGATTTAGTTTATAAATTAAATTTGTTGAAAGTTTATTATTAAAGTTTATATATAAATTATTATGAGGACAAGTTACTTGGACGCTTTATGTTGATCTCTTCTTGACAGATCTTACTTAGCTTGTTAAAGCTTAGTATATTGTATAAATCCAAGACAACTATAGTAGAAACTAAGATTGAGAATATCACAAACTATACGGAATCTAGTTTGCAATACTAAGAAGAACAATGAAATAGTAAAAACAAGATCTTTACTAAACTTTTAATATATTGAATACTATTTTAAGTTACAAAATAGCTATGAATACTAACTATGATTGCTATGCAAACTATGAATACTAATATGAAAACTGATATCTAGATCTATGCCTTAGAGTTCCTTTTATACACCAAGGAAACCCTAATGGGCTTACAAAACGCGTCAAGTGATCATGCATATCTATTCCTAATATAACTCATGCATATCCCTTTAGCAGTACTAACTATATAACAAACAGTACTAACTAATAGTACTAATAAACTGGCAATACTAATAATTTGTACTGGCAGTACTAACTAAGCTTGACAGTACTAAGTCTTCTCATGGCAGTACTAAATTGAACCAGCAGTACAAAGTTGTAGAAGCCCTTAATTCTCAACACTTTACTTGGACATAATGATGGACACAATTTAGATGACCTAAAATATACCAAAGATGTGGTATAAATTAACTTGGAGGACTTGTACAAATTAACCAAGTAATAAATTCTAAAAACTAGTTTATAATTTATACATATATACAAACTGTTTTGAGGATTCTGTTGAGATTTAAAATTTTATAAATTTTGGAAGTACTTTTAAGTAATAGTGAATTTCATAAGGAATCCAAGCATATAAAAAACTCGAAAAACGAAGCTATAACGAAGATGTTATGACATTTACAAGATTATGATAATTAAATATATAAAAGTGTTTTTATAAAAGTTATTTTATAAAAACTGGCACTGTTTCAAAACTGGTAAAATAAATGGACATTTTATGATGATAGTACATGTTATGAGGATTCCAAGCATTTAAGGAACTTGAAAAACCGAGCTATGACGAAGAAGTTATAATTTTTATGAGTTTACGATAAATAAATATATAAAAGTGTTTTTATAAAAATAGTTTTATAAAAACTGACATAGATTCAAAACTGATAAAATTTATAAATATTTTATTATGATAGATCATTTCAATAAAAAACTGTGCATATAAAGAACATTAAAAACGGAATTAAAACGAATGAGTTATGAGTTTTGCAAGATTTAAGTTTATAAAAATAGTTTTATAAACTGTTTTGGATTTACTGATTTGACATAGATTTTTATAAAAATAGTGAGTATTTTATTTTAATAGTTTATCTCGTCATGATTTCATACATATAAAGAACAAGCGAAACGGAGTAAAAATGAGCAAGTTACGAGTTTTTAAAGATTTCGGGTAAATAGAATTTACAAAAACTAATTAATTTTTATAAATAATTTCTGTAATTTTTATAAAAATGTAACAATCTGATGGAAATATAAAAAGTAGTTTACGAGTGTTTTGGAGTCCGATTGGGCTATAAAAACGCTAAGAAATATTGTAGTAACATTTATATAATATTTATATACGTTTTTAACGTTATAAATATTAATTTATAAAACAATTAAACTAATTATATAATCAATAAAAAAAATATTAAACCATGTATTATTAATGAATAATCAATTGTGGGACAAAGATAATATTTTATTTTACGGATACAATTACGTAGACCTTTATTTAACAAATACGATTTAAATATCGTTTTGACTTTTTAAATTAAACAAAAACTATTAGGTGGTGATGTAACTCTATAACTTACGATGTTGTATTTATATTAAATACATTATACTTATACTACCTATAATTGATTAGGTCACATTCCGAAACGTTTGCGACGATTACTTTGTTGATTTTGCGATAATCACTACTATCACTAGAGGTGAGTTTATAGCCCCTCTTTCACTTGTTTTACATTTACTTTACCAATCTCGGGGGAGAATACATGATCGTTACAACTTGTTTACATATTCATTTACAGTCTCTTTTGCATACTCTTTTACATACTTGATTGAATACATGATCGTTACAACTTGTTTACATATTCATTTACAATCTCTTTTGCATACTCTTTTACATACTTGATTGCATACTTGATTTCGTAACTTGGTAACATACTCGTTTACATACACAATTACAAAACTATTTACATACTCATTTACAAACTCGGTTACATGAACGTTTATAAACTCATTTACATGGTTGATTACAAACTCGTTTACACACTTATTTTCATATTGTATGGGATACAATACTTGTTTTCACTTATGGACGCAACTACTTTACTTTTGAACTGATTACGAATTGTCTAAGTAGAATGAACTGTTAATTACCGGTGGTAAGCGCGAGTGTTATAAAATAGATCTATTTGGGGAGTGACTACCCCCGTTCGGGTGATTAGATCTCAATAGTTTGAGATCGAACTAACGAACGTTATACCATGTCGGAGCATTGGACTATATACACGTGAACTCTTACTATGCCTAGAATAAAGTGGCATACTGATATGTCTAAGCCTCAGCGTCATAGAACTTAGGGCAATTGAACTTACTTTTCGTGATATTGTGCACATTACATTATCATACTTAGAAATGTTGCGGTCAAACACATACATACACTTTTGGGAATATTTAAGGATTGAAATGGTCCTGCATACTTTACAAAAGCTTTGGTCCAATTATACTTAACTTTTTATGACTATTGTATGGGATACAATAGTCATACACATTTTTGATTCAACATTCATACTTACATTTTAATAACTATTATAAGGATTGAAATGGTCATACACACTTTACGAATCTCGGACTTCAACATTTTAACAAACACATTTGTGTGGTTTGTGGTTATACGCATTTTAAGAAAACCTATATATTTAAGTTTATGCGTTGCAACTCATGTATGGGCGGGACTTGTAATACAATAAATTTGTATATATATAGTTTTGTGATTCACGTTTATACTTACAAAAACCTGTGAACTCGCCAACTTTATGTTGACATATTTAAGCATGTATTTCTCAGGTGAGCAAGCTACTTGACATAATTAATGTGCATTGGAGTCTAAACTTTACAAGACTACTTTTCAAACGACACATTTAGAGGTCGTTCTCTCACATCTTGTACAATGGTATTATGAAGTAACGCTCCCGGACCCTTATTCCTCTGTGACCCAATTTTGGGGTGTTACAAATTGGTATTCAGAACCAAGGTTATAGAGAACTAGGTTGCATATTTTACCTAGACTATAACCATTTTCACAAACATTGCATCACATCAAATTTTTCATGAGCATACACACTACTTGCTTACACTACTTAAGTACATAACTTATACATATATACATATACACACAATACCCATATGTATGTCTACACATATGTATGTATACACATATGTATGTATATACATATATATTATGTATGTATATACATATATATATATATGTATATATACACACATATACATATATAGATTTACGTTCATGTGAGTCACACCTTAAAATAGAATACAATAGGTACCAATCAGAACCTTACACGTGTGCCTTTAGATTTTAATTGCCACTAAAATTATAAATTAACACAAAAGGGTATTTTAGGTAACTTCTACACCCTAAGATTACCACCCCTCATATTCACATTCATTTTCAATCTCATAATCTTATTCCACTATGCGTCTCTCTCTCCTATCTCAATAACAATCACCGCCACAAGCACTATACTCTCATTGATTCTCTCGCGACCTTAATATCCGCCGCATAAAACAATGGCCTCAACCACTACATCTTATTTCGACAAGATCATATATGATAATCGACAACCAATGGGCTCAACCGCCTTCTCTTCATCATATATGATAATCGATAAGATTTGGGTCACGGTGTGAAGGTGATACTCGAATTTTTAGAAAGGTTTTTAGATCGTGTTTTTGATCTACATCGTTTTTAGATCAGCATGGTTTCGAGTCTGCTGTGGTGTTCCACTTCTTTCCCTGGCCGGTGGAACCCTTGCAACCTATAACAGGTCTAGACATCACCTCTACCAGAGCTAATCAAGTCATCACCGGAAGCTGAACATGCCAAATCTGAGTGTGTCTCGGTTGGTTTGGATATTTGAATGGGTTTAGCTTTGGTTTTTTGATCATTTTATAATTGGAACTTATCATATGAATCTCTCTAGTTGTTGGTTTGTCTACGAGGTAAACAAATGCAGTAATCATCTTTAAAATCTCACTAAAATGTTTTTTATATAATATTGTACTTTTGTGTGGCACCGAAGCACACTTGTGTACCAAGATATTTTTTGTATTTTACTTTTTTTAATTTTCAATTACACTCAACATTGGTTCCTAATAACTTCATATAATAATATTTTGAAGTGGTACAATTAGTGCATTAATTCTTGTAACGTAGATGCTTTATCAGTGGTGATCCTTTGATCAAGGATCATAACAGTGACTAATGGTCCTCAAATTCATTTTTGTATTCTACTTTCTTTATTACACTCAACATAGTTCCTAACATTGTTACTGGATTTAGATTGTATTAGAGTTATGGAATATGTATCAATACGTAATAGTAAATTTGTGTATACTTAGAATGTGTACCAATTGTAGTTTTTTTTCTTTTGTTAAATGTATGCCTACTATATAACTAGCTCATGTTTTTTATGTGGATGAACTAAGATCCTCATGTGTATCCGCTATAATTTGTGATGGTTAAATATTTTTATAAGCTCTTCTGGTGGTGGTGGTTGTGCATCAGTTTTAGGGGATCTCTAACCGTAGTCACGTCAAAATAGGGTTCGATTTGTAATCGTCGTCAACCTATTCGAAATCTGGGTGTTGAAACTCTTGGGTTCGAATTCGTTTTGAGATCGGAATCTAGGATTTCTTTTGTTATCCAAAAGTATTTTTACTAGTATCAGTTTAACAAATTACACTTACTTTATAAACAATGTATCAATTAAAAGTATTAGTTTATTTGAATCACCAATGCTGCTCGTATATCGATATAATATGTATAAGTTTGTATACGTGATCTTTTAGTTTTTGTATGTGTTTAATTATTGTGTATCGCGTTTTTATGATGTGCCACATATCAATGAATTTGGTAGATGTGAACTTCTTGTAGTGTAGTAGTGTTTTAATCGTCGAGTATCAGTTGTCATGAACTTATTTTTATGTATCACGTTTTTAAGTCCTAAAGTTGTTATAAAATTAGTGTATCAAAACTTGTTATAGATCTATGGATATGGATTATATTATGTTTGTGTCACTTTATTATTGTTTATAAGAGTTTTTAGCTTTATGTATCATGATTCATGATCAGTTGTACAAAAGTAAAACTAAGATACTAACGCAAAGGAAGTTATAAACTACTCGTGTATGTTATTAGCTCACTATTAGTAAGTATGCATAGTTTAATATGGAAAATGGATCATATTTAAAAGAATTTTTTTGGGAATACCATGCAATTGTACAAAGTTTGGACTCAGATTGATACTCAATTACACCTGCACATAATTTTGTTTATCAGTGGGTAAGTAAACATGATAAAAGTTATAAAAAGTCATCACTATTGAAGCTCGTTCGGAAACAAATCATAGGATCCGGGTTAGAAGTCAAAACTGATAAGAAACAATATATATGTGTCAGTTTATATCACTTCATTTATCATTTGTAATTGTGTCAAATATGCGTAGTTTTGTTGAAATATTTTGTTGGAAGACACGTAAATAAGAGGTATGCTACAACCACAAAAAAATTACAAAATAAAAGCCACAAAATGAGTTGGCATGTTAATATGTGGTACTCTCTTTCTTTCTTTTTAACTCATTACACATTTTGTGGATTTTATTTTGTAAACATTAGGTGGTTCTAGCATATTTCCGTAAATAAATGGTAAAATTGGTCGTATCAATTTTATTGGCACACGTATGAATTTGTTATTATTTTTTCGTGTTTCAATCTTTTTATGAGATGTATTACTTTGTTAAAAGTGTGTGTCACACAACTAATGTAATAAAATAGATTTTAGTTACGAAATAGATCAAATAGCTGCAGTGGTTTTCTATTTTGAAATGAAGTAGTGTTAAATATTGTCAAAAATTAGTTTTTGGAAAAGAAGGAAAAGAAACATAACGTTAGAAATTTTAGTTTAATCAACAAAAGCCATCATTTTCAAATTTATTACAATTGTGCCATTAATTTAATTAAGACTTAATCTTGATTATGATTATTGATCTGACGGTGTACAAGCGTACCTATTATTTTCTACTTTAAGGTATACACCACAATAACGCCACCCTATATA
>BQNB010107629.1:0-23130 GCA_026074375.1 Tanacetum coccineum | reverse complement strand
ATTCATTTGTCTTTTATTCCAACTTCCATTCAGCCAAGAATGAAATAATACTTTTTTAGTTCTTCCATCCACTCTCCCGTGGTTTTCGAATGATGAATTTACCCGTGATATGAATTTAAGTGGATCAATCCCCCAGTTATTTCCTTCGTCCAACATTTCTTCTTCTCCATCATATGATTTGGGGTAGAATTTACAGAAAAATTTCTCAACAAGTTCTTCCCAAGTGGTGATTTTTCCTTCCCCTTCGTTTATCCACCATTGTCGTGCGTCATCAGCTAGTGAGAGAGGAAAAACCTTTATTCGTAATTGATGGGAGTCCACACCAGGAATATTGATTAAATCAAGCATTTCAAGCACCATAGCAATGTGGTCCACCACGTCTTCATGATGTATTCCGTGGTATTCATTATTTTGTAACTCCGTTAAAAATTCCTTGCTGAGTTTAATGTTCGTATCGTTATTGGTGTTAGTAATAGAAAGATTTGATTCAGTTTGAGCTTCATTCATGCTTTTATTCATAAATAGTTCTGTCATGACTTCCTGTTGTATCTTCTTCAATCAACTAGCTCTGATAAGCATGATCTGCCACAACGGTAAAAATATCAGCAGGATTTGCTCTGAAGAAAGATAGGAAAATTAAGCACGAAAATCAAATACGAAAATTCAGCTTCTAATTCAGATGATCGATACGCCGTATTCAATAGAAATGAATACGCCGTATTAATCTGTTGAGAGAATACGCTATATTGGATAGAAAGTTGCCGTATCGGTTTATTGACCAGCATAGTGTATTATGAAAAACAATTAAATACGCAAACAATTAAACACACAAATATACAAAATATACAGAACTATACACTAATCCTAAAGGTTAGATCTAATCTAATGCTAAAAACCAAAATATCAAATAAAAATCAAGATTAATTCTCACTCCCCGGCAATGGCGCCAAAAACTTGATGTGTCGTTGTGTGGTGTTAGATTATGATTCAAATTTTAAATTTATATTTTACCGACTTAACCAAAAACAACACTTTAACGGGCAGTGTACCCAGTCGGTGAGAGTTTCGTGGTAAGTAGGGTGTCGATCACTAAGAGCGAGGAATACTTTTAATTTATTAATACTTTGGTTTTTCTAATCTAAGTTAGTCTAATCTATGCTAAACCTATGTTAATCCTAAATCTAATGGATAAGGGGGTTTTCAGCCTGAGAGACTGGCACGGGTTTGGTGGTGACTAAAACCAATTCAAGACACTAAAACACACGCAAGCAAATTAACAGAAGATAAAAGAGCGATCTAGCCAAATATAAGAAAACTGTATTAACCATTATTAATCCAATCAGAACGTTGGTTTGTTTATTAGTGAAATGATTACTTTTCTCGAGGCAGCATATCATTCTTAAGACTTAGGAGTTACTTCTTCCTAAGACCTAAACACGTAAAATTCTGTCACAATTAAACGCATCCGCATATAGCATCCTTATTTGCTGATTATAATCTATCTTAGGGATTAAAGCAATGGTGATTTTGTTAAACCCTAGCTCATAGAGACTTTACCCACTTACTGCTTAATGACAATTCATACACTAGTAGTCCACTTATAACACCTCGTATTTTAGGTCATTGTACGACATTATGTAATCCACTATTTATTTTTAGGGTTTTACGCGTTTGCTTTAAATCGTAACCGTTAAGTGAAATCGCGTAAACTAAAAATGATCATTCAATGTAAACGGGCATTAAACGATTAAATGTTTACATCAAGAAAGTGTTATATGATTATTTAGAGGATAATTATTAACATTGCACATTTTATTTTTATTGGTTACGTTAAGTGGTTACGTTTCACGATAAAGTACGTTTAGGCCTTCCCGGAAACACGTTAACTTATCTACGCTTCATCAAGTACCCAAAATTTGTATCCAATACTTAAAGTTTATTAAAACTTCAAATATTTATCACATTATACATATTCTTCATGAAAGAATTCAAATCAAACTCTACCATGTGCAAGTTATACATTTTATTAAATCTATACTACATTATACTTCAAATAATACATTTATACACTAAGTAAAAGATCAAAAGATATTTCTAAACCCTCCCCTAGCATATGAACGTGTACATATGACTAGGAAGCCAAGATAAGACCAATAAACCTTCACAAATATCTTCATACATGCATCTTGCATCAACTTGAACTCATGACTAGCCAAAACCTATCCAAGATAAGCTCCAACCTTCTTTCTATCCTTGCCACCTTGCATACTTCAACTTGACACCTAAAAATATCTCATACACCTCCTAGTAGTATAAATACACAAGCCATTGTGTTCATAAACTCATTTACTTCATTCCTTAACAAAGAAATCACAAAATCTCTTCTTTGTCCCTCATACAAACCCACGGCTCAAAACACCAACCAAACCAAATCCATAGTTTGATTTTCTATCATTATACAAGCATACACACATCATATTTAAGGTATTCTAAGAAGGATTCAAGACTTGGTTAAGCATTTGCAAGCAAGGAAGCAAGAAAAGGAAATTAGGGTTTTATAAAAATAAATTAGGGTTTCATCTTATATTTACTAGCTAAGGGTTTAAATCACAAGGGTGTGATTGTTATTCTTGCCTCTACTCATCCACACAAGGTTATTTAAAAGCTTAATCATTTCATACTTATGATTTTATGTGTTCATATGTTCTATTTAGCTAAATCACCATTTAAGATACTTTTGAATATGTGAAAGGGATTTTTACTTATGATCAATGTTTTGTGAACTTATTTACATGTTATATGGATGCTAATATGATGTTAAAAGGAATGTATAAGTGTTTTAACATGTTGGTTAAGTATTAACATGTATATGAACAAATTAGGGTTTCAATGTTAACTTAATAAGTTACAAGTGAAAATGGTGTAAATAACATGTTAATCTTGTATTCATGGACACTCTTGGACAAAACATGACCTAATGGACCTAATATATGTAAGACATAAGATATAAGTGTTGTAAAGTAGTTGTAACAAGGTGTTGAAGCTTAATGGTACAAAAATCAAGCTTAAAACATGTTTTAATCACAACCTTTAAAAGTTTCTGTTTTGGTTCGAATTTGTTAACAGCCATATTAGGTTTTATAAAGATAGTACATCTCATAAGGATTCCAAAATGATAAGAAACTCGAAAATCGGATTTATAACGAAGAAGATACGCTAGTTACGAGTTTACGACGCTAAATACTTTATAAAACAAATTTTATAAAAAGTTACTATTCATGGCAGAAACTTATACTTTGTAAACATCAATAATATGATAAAACTTTCAATTACGAGAACGTGTTCGAAAGAATCGCTAAAAACGGAGCTATAACGAATAAGATACGACATTTACGGGTTTTGCGTTAATAAGTTATAATCTGTAATGAACAGTAAAAACACTATTCACAACAGAATCTCGGAAACTTAAAAATGCAATATTATGATCACTCGTCTTAATACGAAAGCGTGGGCGTAAGAAACGCGAGAAACGGACTTAAAACGACAAAGTTATGTCATTTTTGCTAAAGGCGTAATTATAAACGTTTTTACTTTATAAATACGATTTCACTTAAACGATTAGATGGTGATATAGCTATATAGAAATATATATGTTATTAGTTATCAAAGTGCTATATTACTAGGGAATTTCATAATGAGGCCTCTTCGGATGGCGTATTGACGAGTTGTTGGATTTACGATTTAAAGTGTCCTAACTCCTCGTACGTCATGTCATGACCTCTTAATTATGATAGCCCGAACGATAGTACGATGATAACTATATAGGATTATATATGGTTGTTGTTAGACAACGTACTTGAATACTGATTCGACCTATATTAACTAGGTTGCATTCGGGCGTTAGCGTGACGCGTTTTTATTTGGGATATTTTATTATCAATTTACTCACTCAAGGTGAGTTCATAGCCCCATGTTTTACAATTATTTATCAGTTTTACTCACTCAGGTGAGTTCATAGGCCCCATAACTACATCCCCATCACTATCACCTTCCAAATTCTCTACATTTTTCAAATCTCCTACATTTGGTTCATCTTCATATGATTCGTCATCCGATTCATTTTCCTCCTCATTCTCTTCCACAAAGTCTGGAACCCAACCAGGTACTTCTTTAGCTCTAACCCAGACCACCTTGCCTCGATAAATAACTTTAAAAGACTCAAAGATGTTTGTTGAAATTATTGTACTAATACAAATTCTTTTACTGTGAAGACACCCATCCTCCTTATCATCCACATCAAGTAAAACACCCCATTTAGCAGCAACACGAGTGAATGTGTTTTCAGACCATATATTTAATGGTATACCTTCAATCTCCACCCATGTAACCCTCCCGGCAATGATAAAATCATGCGATACTTGTTGAATCTGAGAAAACCAAGTACCCACACCCATATTGGCCTAAAAACTTTTCATAGTCTCATCTGACTGAAACTCAAAAATCACCCAATATCCTCCCATATATCTAAGTTTAATTTTACTGATATAGGTGCTGAATCAAATGAATATCATATAATCAAATATAAAACGCATCGGAATAAGCACCTATCAATGGATCCATAGAGTCATATGATCAATCAAAGAAAAATAAGAAAAGTAATACCTTTGTAGCGTGATCGGTAGAATCAACCGGTGACCTTCACCCTAGCACGAAACACCAAGTGAAACCAAGTGATCAAATGGAGATCACCTCTATGATGTATCCACACTACACTTCCTTGTATACCAATTGATGCTAGTCTAAACCCCGTAACTTTAGATTTCACTTTGAATAATCAAGATACAAAGTGATGAGAAACTAAGAACACAAAAACCTTATCTCAAGAGTGTGTGTGCCATATGTATATATAGGGAGGGGAGGGAAGAGATTTTAGGAAAGTTATTAATCACGTTAATTAGAAAATCAATTAGGAGATAATCATATTAATGTTGATTGGTCAAATAAACTTATCCCTTCCCATACATGCATGAATGGCCGGCCCCTATAGGGGCTTGTATGGGCCTTCTCTTTTGTTTTCCAAGTCCAGTTAACTAAGTACAATACTTAGTTATTAGAAGCCCGATAGTTATCCCGTGTTACGTTGATTATTTATATTCCATAAATACAATAAATACGATATATAAATGGTACCTCAGTGTATATGTGTGTGACCGCATAGGCTCACATGTGTCTAGCCATATAATTATTTATTATGACACGAGCATACTCCAACAGCTCCCACTTGCGCACGTCATAATAATCAAGTAATTATACAAGCAAAGGTTAGCGTCTAGCAACACGCCAATGCCCCCAGAGACATATGAGGATAGTTTCTTAAACATCTCATTTAAAATGGTTTAGGTATCAATCATCCTTTTGTTATAGATACTATGTTGAACATCTGACATGGATCATTAGTCATTCTAATGTTTAACAATTCTGTTTCTCGATATAGACATTGAACTAGATTACCAAATCAATCAAGTATCATCTTAATTATATTTGGGTGCGGCCACACATACATCTGTTCAAATCATCGAGGGGCCCAGTAGTATCTTACTCCATAACATGTGGAGAAACAAATCCTATTTTGACTGCACGTGTCCGTTATGTGTTTCATATCCCTCCTAAAAATGGCCTTTATAGCAGCCTTCAACAGGTCAACGTTGAACCATATCAAAGATTGACATTCCACACACACAAAACCTACTTGCATCTCAAGTCTGAGGATGAGAGACATAACCACTTGCGAGATTCACTATTGATGCCGATCCATGTAGTGAATACTCGTAGGTTGGGTCAGTCCAATGTTCATCCAATGAACAACATATGAGTTTGGCGGTATCATCCATTAATATTCATACCATATGAATATGACCAAAACACTCACATTTGCCTTATTTCAATGATACTCCCGTATCATTAACTGACAATGGACGATTTAGAACAAATAAATTATTCATGGATTTAAACATGCTAATATAGGACACAGTATTTATAGAATGAAGACGATCACACCAAGTATATCAATTCATTATGAAATAAAACTGTTTTACATCCTAATTATTCAAATACTAAAATAAGCAGATCTACATGAAACTACTAGCTGGTCTAAGTCCAATGCTCCTAGCATGCTCAACATGTTTGGTACAAGGCATTGGTTTTGTAAACGGATCAGCTAAGTTGTCATCTGTATGAACTTTGAGAATACGAATATCACCTTCTTGAATAGCTTCTCGAATAAATCGTCTGATATTATTCGTAAAATTTTGGCACCACCTTTATGAACACCAGTTCTGTCGGCTATGGTAAGTGACACATTGTTACTGTCACAGTACATATCCATAGGTCTATTAATGCTGGGGACAACGCCAAGCCCATAAATGAATTTACGTATCCAAATAGCTTCCATTGCAGTTTCAGCAACAGCTATGTATTCAGCTTCCATAGAAGACATTGCGGTAGTGCTTTGCTTAGAACTTTTCCAATCAACAGCGCCTCCGTTCATCACGAAGACAAACCCCGTTTGGGATCGAAGGTCATCCCGATCAGTCTCCCAACTAGCATCGGTGTAGCAAGTGACACCAAGCTCAGTTGTGGAATCACCACCATAAACAAGAAACATATCTTTAGTATTTCTGAGATACTTCAGTATGTTCTTAACAGCAGTCCAGTGACTTTCGCCTGGATTCTGTTGGTATCTACTCGTTAGGTTCTGAGAGAACGCTACATCAGGTCTAGTGCACCTCACATCGTACATGATGGAACCCACAACCAAAGCATAACAGCTATTCCTTTCATCCGCTTCACCTCAGCTGGTGTGGAGGGACCTTGAGTGTTACTCAAGTCTACATTGGGTTGCATTGGGATAGTTCCACGTTTGGAAGTATCCATCCTGTACCTTTTCAAGGTTTTGTCAATGTATGCACTTTGGTTTAAAGCAATCAATCGCCTTGATCTATCTCTATAGATTTTGATTCCTAGAATGTATGCCGCCTCACCTAAGTCTTTCATGGCAAAACATTTTCCAAGCCAGGATTTTACATCTTGTAGCATTGGAATGTTGTTTCCCATGAGTAATATGTCATCGACATATAAGATTAGGAAGACGATGATACTTCCACTAGCCTTTTTATATACACATGGCTCATCAGGATTTTGAGTGAAACCATACCTTTTGATCTCCTCATCAAATCTCTTGTTCCAGCTCCTAGAAGCTTGCTTAAGTCCATAAATGGATCTTTGAAGCTTGCATACTCGTCCAGGATGCTTAGGATTCACAAACCCCTCAGGTTGCACCATATAAACGTCTTCGTTCAGGCGACCATTTAAGAAGGCGGTTTTGACATCCATTTGCCAAATTTCATAGTCATAATACGCTGCTAAGCTATGAGGCAATCCAATAGCTTTTATGTCTGCAACAGTAAGCAAGGTTTTTTCAAAGTAATCCATTCGTAGGTTTTGAGTGAAACCTTTTGCCAACAAGACGAGCTTTATAGGTTATGTATATTTGCATCCATAAATCGGTCTTCTTCAGAGATCCATTAACTCCCAACGTCTATAATTTTTTGGAGGTGATCTCAACTAAGATCCCAAACTTGCGTGACCTTCATGGATTGCATTTCCGCGTTCATAGGTTCAAGCTACTTTTCGTATTCAGGATCCGATAATGCAGCTCGATAGTTAGGAGGTTCACCATGATCTCCTAACTCATGTTCCTCAACATCGATATAGAAACCATATCGTTCAGGTTCTTGAGATATCCTTGCGGATCTACGAACATGAATTACATCAGTTTGAGGGTCTATAGTGTCGGGTTCGACCTCATGTTAATGTAGGCTAGTGTTCTCAGAAGATTGTGCATCTTCACTTTGAATTTCATCAAAGTCTACGGTGCTCCCACTTGTTTCTTGTTTTATGAGATTGGTCTCAAAAAACTCAGCATAGCGAGCAACAAAAATTTTGTTCTCAAGTAGGTAGTAGAAGTAGTAACTCATTGTTTCCTTTGGGTATCCTACGAAGATGCACTTGATAGATCTGGACTCAAGTTTGTTTGGCGTGTCACGTTTAACAAGAGCCTCATAACCCCAGACTTTCAAGTAAGACAGATTCGGGACTTTCCCGTGCCACATCTCGTATGGTGTCTTATTAACCTTCTTTGTTGAAACCATATTGAGTATGCGTGCAGCAGACTCTAGAGCCGAAGCTGTGAGAACTCGTATTTTCTGAAGGTAATATTTTATTCAGATTTATTGCTCGTTTCATAAAATAATAGTTTTATATTATTTTTACTTGCCATGACAGTAAATATTGTCATTTTTCACCGTCTCGATTTCATTTATCCATTTCTTTTGATCAAGGAAGCCACGTGTCCACAAAATTATCCCGAATGAGATTTTATTTCATTTTTCATGATTTTCCATGTTTTCCGTTGACAGTTTTTCGTCAATTTTGACTTAATTTTACGTTTTTTTACCAAAAAGTGTCGGCTAGGGCAATTAAATCATGAAACCCTTACAAGTAAATTCAAGTTTTATAGCGAACTTATGGCCAATTTTCTTTTTCATTCTTTGGGGCCGGTCCAACATGCACCAACAACAATACATATCTTATTTTTTTTTACCACCTTAAGTTAGTTACATTTTTACTTATATCCTTTCACCCAAAATTTTTCGACACATGATTTTTTTTTTTCCAAAGCATAAACAAAAATACACCCTGCTTCTCTCCCTCTCAAACCTACCCACCACCATCACCAAACACAACCACTTTCTTAATATTTTCTTTCACAAATCAATAAACAAATTACACCATCTTAATCCTTGCATCACCCTCATTCCAATGGTATAAATCAATCATCACATGCAAGACTTTTTAATTTTGATGATTCTTGAAGATTTTTGATGATAAAAGAAGCTTTAATGGGGTTAATCATAAGCTAGGAGGTGATTGGAAGTGTGAGGTTTTAAAGAAAACAAAAATAGTATTGGGTGTTTGTTTGAGCCTCCTAGCCGCGGCCAAAGACTCAAACCCATAGGGGTTTTGGGTTTTAATCTTGGTTCCTAATTTTGCTTCTTGATTGGTACACTTTTAGACCCCTTTCTTGATTTAATTTTCTCATTTCATGTATATACATTGATTGTAGTTTATTTGAGTTTTAATTTTTGTAAATAAAAATTGATATTTTATGATGAACCTACTGAATTTTGATGTCATATGATCATGGTATGAGTTTGTGGCTTTGTAGAGGCTTGGTGTTTGATTTAGAGCGAATTGGTAATGATTTAGGCTTAGAAAACACATGGAAATTAGTTGCTGAACTTAGAAGGTCATGCCCAATTTCTTTAAAACTCTACAGGACCATTTCTCCTTAAAAAAATACATTAGCCCAACTGATGTATTAGTGTATGTGTGAGTTGGATGCTCATGGAAAGTGTCCGGACTGAGTCAAATGGCGCCGTTTTTTACTAAAATGGGTCAAAACACGGACATAATGGTCAAAAACGTGTAAAAAGTCTTGGTTAAAAGGTGAAATGGGTAATTTTTATAATTCTCCAGTAAGGCTAAGTTAAAATAGAACTCCTCTCTTTGGAATCACATTAAAAGCTATTATGGATAATTAGTTATGATTAAAACGGCAAATGCCAATTAACGTTTCGAAGTCCAAATTGAAGTCCGGTTACTAAAATTTGATTTCCCGTTGATTGTAAAAGTTTAAAAGGTGATAATGGCACATAATTTGTCAATCAAACACTGAGAGCTTATTATGAAGAAGTCAGAATCTCACATCAAACATCCGTTGCTCGCACTCCACAATAAAATGGCGTTGTCGAAAGTCAGAACCATACTTTAGTAGAAGCATGATAGAAAACCTGAATTATCTTATCTTCATGTCTTTGGTGCTCTTTGCTATCCAACTAATGACGGTGAAGATCTTGGTAAGTTAAAACCTAAAGCTGATATAGGAATCTTTGTTGGTTATGCTCCTGCAAAGAAAGCATTTTGAATCTACAATAAAGGACCCGTTTAATCATTAAAACTATTCATGTTGATTTTGATGAGTTGACAGCAATGGCTTCTGAATAATTCAGTTCAGGACCCGGGCCTAAACTTTTAACTCCTGGACAATCAGTGCAGGACTCGTGCAAAACATTCCTTCCTCAACACTATATGTCCTACCAACAAAGAACGATTGGGAAACATTATTTTAGCCAATGTTTTTATGAGTACCTTAATCCTATACCATGTGTTGATCTTCAAGTTCTTACAGTCATTGCTCCAGAAACTGTTGTTTCAATCGGTACACCTTCCTCAACGATAATTGATCAAGATGCACCATCTATAAGTACCTCACAAACAAATCAAGAAAAACCATCTCGAGTCATTCCTCTCGGTTTTGAAGAAGCTGACCATGATATTGAAGTTGCACACATGGATAATAATCCCTATGTTGATTTTCCAATTCTAGAACCAAGCTCTTCTCAAGTTGTTATTCCAAACAATGTGCACTCAGTCAACCAACCACCTCAATCAACCACCCGAACACATCAACAAATGGACCAAAGATCACTCGATTGACAATGTTATTAGCGATCCTTCTAGACCGGTTTCCACTTGAAAACAACTACAAGATGAAGCCATATTATGTTATTTTGATGCTTTCTTCTCTTCTGTTGAACCCAAGAGTTACAAAGATCCATTAACGGAAACCTGTTGGATTGAAGCCATGAAAGAAGAACTCAATGAGTTTGAATGTCTAGAAGTATGAGAGCTTGTACCTCGTCCGGATCGTGTTATGAATTAATCAACCTTAAATTGGATATAAAAGCGTGAAATAAAACGAACTGGGATGGTGTAATTGAAAAATAATGCTCGTTTGGTAGCGAGGGATATCGACAGGTTGAAGGTCATATAATTAGAGGAAAAATTTTGCATCCATTGCACACACTCAGGCCATCCATATCATTATTGCATTCGCTGCTCCATATCACATGGTCGTCTACCAATTGGATTGTGAAGACCGGCTCTTTGAATTGCAAATACGGTAAGGAAGATCTATTTAGTCAACCAGACGGTGTGTTGTAGACCCATAGAATCCCAACCATGTGTACAAGCTGAACAAAGCTCTTTACGGGTTAAAGCAGGCTCCACTGGCTTGGTATGATTTGCTCCATTGTTTTCTACTCTCACCCAAGATCTCAAAAGGCACCGCAGATCCTATAATAAAAATCAGGATAGAAGGCAAAGCATATTACTGACAAATTTATGTGATGATATTAATTAGCCTCCACAAACCGATAATATGTGAATCATTTTCTAATATCGTGTGTTTACAAAATCAAGAAGTCGATGATGGGCAAACTATCATTTTCTTATGACTTTAAGATTTCACAAATCTAGAGGCATCTTTTAAACCAATACAAATATGCCATTAATCACTTATAAAAGAAAGGTATGGAAACTTGTGACCCAGTTGATACTCCAATGTTGGTAGAAATCCAAATCAATGAAGACCACAAAGGAAAGCCGATGATCCTAACACGTTATCGTGGAATGAATGGCACCCAGTAAGTAACTCACATATCAGTAGACCAAACCTTGTATTTCTGTGTGCATGTGATGCCCCGATATCAAGCAAAGCCTAACCAAAAAGCCATATATGCGTTAAGCATCTTTCGATACCTAAGAGGAACCATAAATATAGGTCTGTGGTATTCGAAGGATTCTTGCATTACTCTAACAGCTTTTGCAAATGCTGGCTGTGTGGGTTGCAAAGATACCAGAAAAAGTACGTTTAGAAGTATGCAGCTATTAGGTGACAGATTGGTGAGCTGGTTGTCAAAGAAATAGAAGAGCACCACCATATCCAGTACAAAAGCTAAATACATTGCCTTGTGAGGATGTTGTGCTCAAATACATTGGATGCCATCACAATTAACTGACTATGGCCTTGTGTTCAACAAGATACCTCTTTACTGCGATAACAAAAGTGCCATTGCTTTATGTTGCAACAACATCCAACACTCCCGATCCAAGCATATAGACATCAAACATCACTTTATCAAGGAGAAAGTGAAGAACAGGGTGGTTGAGCTGTATTTTGTAAGAACAGAGTATCAGTTGGCAGACATTTTCACTAAGCCTTTAGCACTGATAACAGGACTGACTTTCTTATCAACAAGCTTGGTATGGGAAGTATGTCCCCTGAGACTTTGCAAAAGCTGGCAGACGAGGAGGAAGAGTAATGGTGGTAAACTCTTCACATATCCTATGTATCATATGTATATAAGAAAATCAGAAAAACCCAAAAAGATTTTTCATTTTATATAAACTTTTCAAAAAGAAAATACAAAAATATAAAACCATAAAAAGAAAATACAAAATTAAAAAAATCAAAAAATATAAAAATATGGTGTACATGACATGTCTTCTGAAAATTGATAACATTTACGGCCTTAGAAATGTCATTCAATAATGATACGAGGCTGTAAATGAAGTTCGAGCAGAAGTTCAAATTGTTTTCAAAACATGTCATATGGCTTGCTATTATTTCAGATAGCAACCCGGTCTTCAACTTAAAGGCCAAGTAATTTCGACAACAAAGAAACTTGGACTCACAACGGGAAATTAATTTTTCTCGAGAATGAATTACTTCATATTCATTCAAAGGCTTGTGTTTACTTTTCAACACAACTCTTGCTATCTAATCAAATAGGTGTACGTGTCAGTGCATTTATTTATGTAAAACGAGAGAAATCTTGTTTTTATTGATGTTGTTTTTGAAAAATAATTAAACATATCAGTTTCTCATCAGAAAAGATTTAAAAAAAATCAATCACTCAAACAATGTCTACATCTCTTTAAATTGAAAACGAGACATTATTTGAGGGGAAAATATAGTCAAATTCTTTCAAAATGCTTACTTCAAAAGTCATCTCGAATAAAGTGAAAAAGGTTTTTAACAAATAACGGATTATCTTTTAAAGGGGAGTTAATATCATTCTAACTCAAAAGGTCTTAAGATGTTATTGGTTCTAACTTTTAGGGACTAAATGGCAAAATCTACGAATAAGATTCTAAGTTTACATCTTTAGGGACTCATTGTGTCATTTCTATAACTTGGTAAAACCTAAAACTAAGTTTAAAATGAAAATGATAGAAATTACAAAGAACAAGGACCATGTGTGTCATTTTCTGTAACACCCCCATTTTGATAAATATAGCAGCGGAAGCTAAATGGGGATTACTTCATGAAATACAACAGTGCACAATCATAGAAACTACTCAAAGAGACGTTTTTAAAAGATACGATATCATTCATTTAAATTCAGAGTTTTACAAAGGCAGGTCCTAAAATCTAGAAAAATAAAATGTAAATGATAACAGGTTATAGCCATCTTCAAGTCCATGCCACTCCATGCCATAAGTTGCGTAATTACCTGGGATAAACATGCATAAAAAGGGTCAACATAAAGGTTGAGTGAAATTCATAGGTTTGAAATGTAATAGTTGAATACAAGTTATCATAAAGGAAATATTTGCATTGCAGGGATAATTATCATGGAGAACATTATTATATGCATCTAAGCTCATTACACCATACGATTACACAAGGACCATTCACCATATTGACATTGGTTGGGGGAACAGATGTTCCCGTGGAAAGGTAACTTGCCAAGGTTACCCATTAGGTCAAATATAATGCATTTGGCTACCCCATGAACGGGTATACAAACGGGAGCCGCCACCCCCAATAGATCTATTCACAACATTCGCGTTCAACTCGTAACAATTAATGATTCATGGTATGGAAATAATGGCACTGGAAGCTACTTAGGCAATAATATATCTGGATATCATACATGTCTGGATAGCATACATTTAGAAAACACTTGTATTCATGGTTTAAGCATGTATCCCCCTCAAGGGTTTATAAAGCATTAAAAGATTTAAAAGCGAGGCTATGAAATCTCACCTTAACAGTATAGGGAAATCTAATTGATGGCAAAAGTATATGAAATGAAAGTAAATGAGCCTATGTCCACGCAACCTGGGTAATATGTCAAGTCTTAGTTTGATTGGATATGTTTTATGTCATAATGTAATATCATTTTGATTGAACTTATTATGGAATTATTGTCTCACTGTTCGGGATATCATAATTTAGAGGCCACACAGTATCATTTGAGGAGCCAGGGCACTTTAAATCGTAAACCCAGCAAACTCGTCAAAACGAATACCCAAATGGAACCTCTCACATGAAACTCCCTAGTATCGTGATACGATAAGATTATAAGTCTCTTCAAAACTAGATATATTTTTATAACTTAAGAAAATATGATATTTCATAAGTTTGAAAAATTGGCAATATATACCCCAGATTTATAAACTTTTACAAGTTTAGTCCTTTATATATAAATATATATAATTTAAAACTTTAACTTTGAGAATTGGCAAAATAGATCCTTATAGTTATAACTTTATAAAAATGACATTTTCAGCCCCTTTAGTTATAAGTTTCAGAAAGTTATGATATATACCCCTGTGCATGGTAACTTTTGCAAAACAAGTCCAAAAAGCCATGCAAGCTTATTTTAAGATTACAAATGATATTTTTAGGTTATAGCTTATTAGTATAAGCTAAAATAAGATGTTTTAACATAACAAAAGTTTAGAAAAAGGATTCGTTAACATTAACTAATTAAAGACCGAAGCTCCATCGTAGAGTGACCGAGCTTCCTTGTTCGACTCTATAAATTGAGGCTAACATAGACCAACCGGCATTGCCAAAGATGTCTTTGTGAGAGTAGGAAAGTTTCATTTTTTGGCCGACTTCGTAGCTGTTGATTATGTTGTCGATCCTCAAGTGCCCTTAATTCTCGGGAGACCCTTCTTGAGGACGGCACGAGCTCTGATTAATGTCTACGGTGAAGAATTAACTCTCCGAGTTGGTGATGAAGCCATAACATTCAAAGTTGGTAACACTTCAAAATTCTCCTACATTGATGCTGAATCGATTAACCGAATCGATGTCATTGATGTAGCTTGTGAGGAGTATTCTCAAGAACTGTTAGGATTTTCTGGCAATTCCGAGAGTGGCAATCCCACTCTAATTTCTAAACCAATCATCACTAAATCTTCACCCTCCCTTACTCTATTTGAGGTAGGTGATTTCATGCTAGAAGAAATTGAAGCTAATCTTTCAAGTGACTCAGTTCCACCGGGAATTGATTCTGAAGATATAAGCGAATTTTTCTCCACGTTTCCTATCCCCGTTGAGGATAGTGACTTTTTCTTGGAAAAACCCAAAACATTTCCCTCTGAACTTGAGACTTTTAGATTTGATATTAAAGAGAAGAATAGTAGCAGTACCACTGATCATGCTGGTGTTTATCTTCCAGAGTATAAACGATTCTATTCGGAGGGAGATATTCATCTCCTCGAGAAATTCTTAAATGATGAGCCATCATCTCCTCTCTTTCCAGAAGAGATTAAAGTTGTAGAACTAAAAAATGAAAAATCTTCAGTTGATGAACCTCCGGAGCTTGAACTCAAGGACTTACCTTCTCATCTCGAGTATGCATTTTTAGAGGTACCGATAAATTACCCGTCATTATTGCTAAGAACTTGAAAGACGAAGAGAATGAACGCCTCATAAAGGTTTTAAAGTCCTACAAGAAAGCAATTGCTTAGAAACTCTCCGACATTAAGGGTATTGACCCGTAATTTTACACTCACAAAATCTTAATGGAGGATGACTTTAAACTGGCAGTCTAACATCAAAGAAGGGTTAATCCAAAATTCCATGAAGTTATCAAAAAGGAAGTTATAAAACTCCTTGATGCCGGATTGATTTACCCTATCTCTGATAGTCCTTGGGTTAGCCCCATGCATTGTGTACCAAAAAAGGGTGGAATGACCGTTGTGACAAATGAAAATAACGAGTTAATTCCGACTAGGTTAGTTACCGGGTGGCGTGTTTGTATCGACTATAGGAAACTTAACGATGCCACCAGAAAATACCATTTCCCGTTACCATTCATGGACCAAATGTTAGAACGATTAGCTGGTAACGAGTACTATTGTTTCTTAGATGGATTCTCCGGGTATTTTCAAATCCTGATTGACCTTCAAGACCAAGAGATGACTACTTTCACTTGCCCTTATGGAACGTTTGCCTATCGACGTATGACTTTCGGTTTATGTAATGCTCCCGGCACGTTCCAAAGGTGTATGATGGCCATTTTCCACGACATGATCGAGGAAACTATGGACGTCTTCATGGATGATTTCTCGGTCTTTGGGGATTCCTTCTCATCTTGTCTTTCCCATTTAGACAAAATGCTCCAAAGGTGCGAAGACACCAATCTTGTTCTAAATTGGGAAAAGTGCCACTTCAGGTCAAAGAGGGCATTGTCCTCAGCCACAAGATTTCAAAATCGGGGATTGAGGTAGATAAGGCAAAAGTTGATGTTATTGCAAAATTACCTCCTCCCACGTTCGTCAAAGGAATTCAGAGTTTTCTAGGTCACGTCGGGTTTTATCGTCGATTTATTCAAGATTTTTCTAAAATCGCCCGGCCGATGACCCATCTTCTTGAAAAAGAGACTCCATTCATTTTCTCGACCGAATGTCGAGAGGCATTTGGGGCCCTTAAGAAGAAACTAACCGAAGCTCTAATATTAGTTGCCCCCGATTGGGACTTGCCCTTTGAAATTATGTGTGATGCTAGTGACTTTGCAGTTGAGACAGTCCTGGGGCAACGGAAGACCAAACATTTTCACCCTATACACTATGCGAGCAAGACTATGACCGAAGCCCAAACTCATTATACTACTACAGAGAAAGAATTATTAGCCGTGGTATATGCTTTTGAGAAATTCTGACCTTACCTAGTCTTGTCAAAGACCATAGTGTATACTGACCACTTGGCTCTCAAGTATCTGCTCGCTAAGCAAGATGCTAAATCGAGATTGCTCTGTTGGATTCTTCTCCTCCAAGAATTTGATGTCGAAATCCGTGATAAAAAAGGAGCGGAGAATCTAGCGGCCGACCACTTGTCTAGACTAGAGAACCCCTAAAGTGATCCCGAGAAAAAGGAAATTACCGAAACATTTACTCTCGAGACACTTGGGATGGTAACTTTTCGTGGTGATTCCTACACCCCATGGTTTGCCGATATTGCAAATTACCATGCGGGAAACTTTATCGTGAAAGGGATGTCGTCCCAACAGAAAAAGAAATTCTTTAAGGATGTTAAACATTATTTCTGGGACGACCCTTACCTGTTTAAGATTTGTGCGGATCAAGTGATTAGACGGTGTGTATACGGCCAAGAAGCCGTTGATATCCGCATGGATTGCCACAATAGACCCACCGGGGGACATCATGGTGCCAACTACACCGCTAAAAAGTATTTGATTCTGGCTTCTATTGGCCGACGATTTATCGAGATGCCGATTACAAACGACTACTCGAAGTTCAATTCACGCCTCACAGGAACACAAACGACCCGGGAAACGACTAAGAAGGGGTCACCTTTGAAGTTGATGTGAGAACTCGTATTTTCTGAAGGTAATATTTTATTCAGATTTATTGCTCGTTTCATAAAATAATAGTTTTATATTATTTTTACTTGCCATGACGGTAAATATTGTCATTTTTCACCGTCTCGATTTCATTTATCTATTTCTTTTGATCAAGGAAGCCACGTGTCCACAAAATTATCCCGAATGAGATTTTATTTCATTTTTCATGATTTTCCATGTTTCCGTGAGTTTCGTCATTTTTGGCTTAATTCACGTTTTTACCAAAAGTGTCGGGCTAGGAGCTAAATTAAATTATGAAAAACTTTAAGTGAATTCAAGTTTTATAAAACTTTGCCATATTTTCTTTTTTTTCTTCTTTTGGGGCCGGTCCAACATATATGTACCAGGATATGAAGAGACTATACTGGTGGCCCAATCTGAAAGCCAACATCGCCGCCTATGTTAGCAAATGTTTGACCTGTGCTAAGGTCAAGGCCGAACACAAGAGACCATCAGGTTTGTTAGTACAACCCGAGATACCTCAATGGAAGTAGGACAACATCATGATGGATTTTGTCACAAAGCTTCCTAAGTCGTTACAGGGTTATGACACTATTTGGGTGATAGTTGACCGACTTATAAAGTCTTCCATTTTTATGCCAATGAGGGAAACGAATCCCTTGGATAAACTGGCGAGAATGTACCTAAAGGAGGTAGTTACGAAGCATGGAATACCTGTCTCAATTATCTGTGATCGTGACCCTCGGTTCTCATCAAATTTCTGGAAGTCACTTCAGAAGGCTTTGGGTACAAGTTTGGATATGAGTACTGCGTATCATCCAAAAACCGACAGACAAAGCGAGAGAACCATCCAAACTCTTGAGGATATGCTACGTGCTTGCGTAATCGACTTTGTAAATGGTTGGGTTAAACATTTGCCATTGGTCGAGTTTTTATACAATAACAGTTATCATGCTAGAATTAAGGCTGCACCGTTTGAAGCACTTTAGGGTCGAAAGTGTCGTTCACCTGTGTGTTGGGCCGAGGTTGGACAAGTTCAACTCACTAGTCCATAATTAGTGCAAGAATCAACGGAGAGGATCATCCAGATCAAACAAAGGATTCAACCGCTCGAGATTGACAAAAGAGCTACGCCGATTTAAAGCGTAAACCGATGAAGTTTCAAGTTGGAGATAAAGTTATGCTGAAGGTTTCTCCTTGGAAAGGGGTCGTACGTTTTGGCAAACGGGGGAAGTTAAACCCCAGATATGTTGGACCTTTCAAGGTGTTGAAAAAGGTTGGAGCTGTTGCTTACAAGATTGAGCTTCCTCAAGAGCTGAGCAGGGTCCACAATACGTTTCATGTATCCAACTTGAAGAAATGTTATTCTGACGATCCATTAGTCGTTCCGTTGGAAGGACTCCAAGTGGATGACAAGCTTTATTTTGTTGAAGAGCCTGTGGAAGTCATGGATCGCGAAGTCAAGCAATTGAGGCAAAGCCGTGTCCCAATTGTCAAGGTTCGATGGAACTCTAGGCGGGGCCCTGAGTTTACATGGGAACGTGAAGATCAATTCAGGAAGAAATATCCGCACCTCTTCACCAAGACAGCACCGTCGTCAAGTGCCGTGTCATAAGCCTTGCGGACAAGGCTCATTTAACGGGGGAAGACTATAACACCTCATGTTTTAGGTCATTGTACGACATTATGTAATGCACAATTTATTTTTAGGGTTTTACGCGTTTGCTCTTAAACCGTAAACGTTAAGTTAAATCGCGTAAACTAAAAATGATCATTCAATATAAATGGGCATTAAACAATTAAATGTTTACATCAAGCAAGTGTTATATGATTATTTAGAGGATAATTATTAACATTGCACATGTTATTTTTATTGGTTACGTTAAGTGTTCACGTTTCGCGATAAAGTACGTTTAAGCCTTCCCGGAAGCACGTTAACTTATCTACGCTTCATCCAATACCCAAAATTTGTACCCAATACTTAAAGTTTATTTAAAACTTCAAGTATTTATCACATTATACATATTATTCATGAAATAATTCAAATCAAACCCTACAATGTACAAATTATACATTTTTCTAAGTCTATACTACATTATACTTCATATAATGCAAGTATACATTATATAAAAGACCAAAAGCATATCCTAACTTATACACATATATTATTTCGTGTATAATGACTAGGAAAGCCAAGATGAGACTAAGAACCATCACAAATATCTTCATAAAAGATCTAGCATGCAACTTGAACCATGACTCATCAATGACTAGCCAAATCTTATCAAGATAAGCCCTAGCTTCTTCCATAAGCTTTGCCACCTTGCATACTTCCACTTGACACAAATATCTTTATACCTTGCTATATATATGCATGCACTAGTGTGGAGTGCATACTCTTTATTTCATTACTAGAAAAACAAAAACAATCTCTCTTTCTCTCTTAAGCAACACACGGCTCAAAATAGCCATACAACCAAATCCATTGCTTGATTTTCTATCATAATACAAGCAAACACACATCATATTTAAGGTATTCTAAGAAGGATTCAAGAGTTGGTTAACCATTTGCAAGCAAGAAAGCAAGAAAAGAGAATTTGGGTTTACTTAGGAAAATTAGGGTTTTCACCTTATATTTTCAAGCCAAGAGTTTAATCACAAGGGTGTGATTGGTTTTTCTCATTCTATACTCATCCAAGCAAGGTTATATATAAAGCTTAATCATTTCATAACTAAGATTTTATGTGTTCATATGTTATATTTAGCTAAATCACCATTTAGGGTACTTTTGAATATGTAAAATGGATATTTACTTTTTGAATTATGTAAAATGAAGTATTTACTTATATTAATTTTTTATGAACTTAATTTACATGTCACGATAGATGCTAATAATGAGTTTAAAAAGGAAGTATAAGTGTTTTACAAACATGTTGTTTAGTATAAAACATGTATATATGACAAATTAGGGTTTCTAAAGTTAGCTTATGAGTTACAATGGTAGTTAAACATTGTTATCTTGAACAACACTTGAGTAAAGTATGAATCTAATGGAACTATTATATATGTAAAACATAAATATGAATGTTGTGAAGAAGGTATTGTAATAAGGTGTTGAAGCTTAATGGTACAAAAATTAAGCTTAAAACATGTCTAAATCACAAAACCTCAAACTTTCTGTTTTGGTTCGATTTTGGAAGTAACCATATTATGTTTTATAAAGATAGTACATCTCATGAGGATTCCAAAATTATAAGAAACTCGAAAATCCGATTTATAACGAAGAAGATACACTAGTTACGAGTTTACGACGCTAAATACTTTATAAAACAAATTTTATAAAAATTAATATTCATGGCAGTAACTTATACTTTGTAAACATCAATAATATGATAAAACTTTCAATTACGAGAACGCGTTCGAAAGAATCGCTAAAAACGGAGCTATAATGAATAAGATACAACATTTACGAGTTTTACGTCAATTGGTGTATTCTGTAATGAACAGTAAAAACACTATTCACAACAGAATCTCAAAAACTTAAAAATGCAATATTATGATCACTCGTCTTAATACGAAAGCGTGGGCATAAAAAACGCGAGAAACGAACTTAAAACGACAAAGTTATGTCATTTTTACTAAAGGCGTAATTATAAACGTTTTTTACTTTATAATTACGATTTCACTTAAACAAATAGATGGTGATATAGCTATATAGATTATATATGTTATTAGTTATCGAAGTGCTATATTACTAGGGAATTTCATAATGAGGCTTCTTCGGATGGCGTATTGACGAGTTGTTGGATTTACGATTTAAAGTGTCCTAACTCCTCGTACGTCATGTCATGACCTCTTAAATTATGATAGCCCGAACGATAGTACGATGATAACTATATAGGATTATATACAGTTGTTGTTAGACAACGTACTTGAATACTGATTCGACCTATATTAACTAGGTTGCATTCGAGCGTTAGCGTGACGCGTTTTTACTTGGGATATTTTGTTATCAGTTTACTCACTCAAGGTGAGTTCATAGCCCCATGTTTTACAATTATTAAATTACAAGTTTTTGGGGTGAGAAACATATGCATGTTTTACAAATTGGACGCAAGTGTACATTTTATCATGATTACGTGTTGCCTAAGTAGCGATAACCCACTATGCCCATGAATCATGAACTGTCAATTACTGGAATGTGAGCGCGAATGATTATAGATAGATCTATTTGGGATTGACCTCCCCGTTCGGGTGACTAGCTATCACTGGAAACGAACGTATATCATGTCGGATACTGGATGTTACGGGTTGAACATCATCACGGGCAATGTAGGCAATATTTATATATTGTATTCAATTATGTCGAGCTTCGGTGTCATGAGCTTAGGCAAACGTAATTGCATTTTGTGATGTCTGCATCTGTTGCATTATCACTGGGAAAGTCTTGCGGTCCTGCATATACATTTACATAAACCTATGAAATTCACCAACTTTATGTTGACGTTTTTAAATGCAATGTTTTTCAGGAGGTCATTAAGCACGAGGTGCGAAGGATACATTGGTGGTTATATTTTGAAGTCATGCATTAAAGATTTAGTCGCATTACATTTTGTATATCTGTTATGGGCTAGAAATCTTTGTAATAATAACAAGTAAACAAGTAAAGCTTCAGGCTTTTGTAACACATACTTTATTAAATCTATTATATCAGTTTTAAATGATTTTTTGGTCGTTCTTATATTATCTTGTGTTATTGATCTGAGAAGTAACACGCCCCGGACCCTTATTCCGCTGCGACCCAATTTGGGGGTGTTACAGATTGGTATCAAGAGCCAAGGTTATAGAGAACCAGGTCAAATGTTTTTGCTGGACTATAACCGTTTTCAAACATTGCATTCATACAAAGGGGTTTTCACAGGACATACACACACAAATTGTGCATTAGTCGGTTAGGTTAGATGCATGCATGATTGATATACATGTTATGATATAAATGTATATTACTATAAGAGTCTTATATTTAATACTAATATAAGTTATGTTGGAGTTTCAGATTTGGTTATGTCAGATTCTGAGCATTCTACAGTTATATACACATCAGTATCCATTCCAGTTGAGGACGATTCAGACATGGGGTCACCGAGAGTTGACGGACCACCATCACCGGACTACGTGCCTGGCCCGGAGGAGCCAGAGCAGGCAATACCATCATCGAACTACGTGCCTGGCCTGGAGGAGCCAGAGCAGGCACCACCCTCACTTGTTTACTTACCTTATGTACTGGAGCCGGTGTACTCAGAGTATATACCACTCTAGGATGATGTCTTTCCAGTCGAGGAGCAGCCATTGCATGCTGCTGCCTCACCTACTGCTGAGTCACCAGGATACATTCCTGAGTCTGATCTAGAGGAGGAAGATTCAGAGGATGATGATGAGGACGAGGATGAGGAGGAGGAGGAGGAGCACCCAGCTCCGGCCGACTCTGTCCTACCTCTACACCGTATGACCGCCAAGATAACTATCTGGGATGAGCCATCCA
>BQNB010107628.1:0-23130 GCA_026074375.1 Tanacetum coccineum | reverse complement strand
TTGATGCAAAAAGTCAAAAGAAGTTGGGGTCAAAAACGAATTTTTGAGGCACAAAATGAATAAATTGAAAATTTTGATGCACAAAATTTTTTTTGTGCATTAAAAATTCGTTTTTTGTGCATTAAAAAAAACGAACAAAAACTCAAAATTAGAAAAACTTCATTTACAAAAGTTTTATGCACCAACATACTCTATCTTGTGAATTTTTTTTAGAATTTTTCGAAAACATTTTTAAAAAACATGCCTAGTGTATTCTTTTTACGAATATTTATCTTTTTATTTTAACCTTCCCCTCTCTCTCTCTCTCTCTATATATATATATATATATCAATTAGATACTGATAATCTTACTGCATCACAGTGTAAAATCGCTGCATCACATATATAAAAAAATTCACATAGACATTTTAACAAACACTTTGTGTGCACCTTTCCTAAAAACAATTTTAATCTATTTTTTCTTGATTTTGTTTCAAGTTAAGAAAAGAACATGATAGATTCTAAATCAAACTCCTAATATAAATAATTAGATCAACATAAAGTAAATTAACAAAAAAAAAATTTAAAAACAAAAAATTAAGATCTTACTATCATTATTATTGATGTTGAACTAGTCGTTGATGATGAAAACTTATTATTAATTGATGACGAACATTCGTTATTTGATGATGATGAACAATCAATCGGCGTATTAAAAATCGATCAACAGTATCGATCGAATCGGTGGTGAATGGTGGAGATACGGTTGTGGAGACGGTGGAGAGATGGTGGAGAAACGGAGGAGGAATGGATCACTGATGGATCCCTAATGTATCGAGAGAGAAGATGAGAGGCTGGGAGAAAAGTAAAGAGATAAGAAAAAAACTATATATATCCCTAGTTGTGAATTGACTATTATGCCCCTAACTGTATAAAATTTAGGGCGGGTCTGTTTGGTACACATGGCAGGCTGAGATTTCATCTTATCCTTTTTATTATAACATCTTTTTTATTTTACCCCAACTCTCTCTCTCTCTCTCTATTTATATATATATATATATATATATATATATATATATTCGTTCTTTGCAGAACCTACAGAACCACTTTAAACCAATTAGAATTTAGTATCATTACTTTTTTTATTTAATTCAAAAGGGTATAATAGTCAAAACACATTTTGACTTTTTTTTTATGTGAGTGATATGGCAAAATTTGTAAATGATGTTTTTTCTAAAAGTGGATAGTTTTGCCGAAAAAATTATGAAAAAAAAAGGTTTATGATGCTTTAAATCGGTTTTGTGTGCATTCAAAAATTCGTTTTTGTACCAACTTCTTTTGACTTTTTGCATCAAAATTTTATTGCGCATCCAAAACTATAACAATCAGAAAATTTTTGCATCAAAAGTTTTGGATGTGCATCCAAAATTTCTTTTTTGTGCGAATTATAAAAAACGTATAAAAAATCTCAGAATTAGAAAAATTCTTGTACAAAATGTTTATGCACCAACATTACTGATTTATTGGTAATTTTTATGGATTTGTTTAATCCGGGTTAACGAAAAACCGGCGGTTTAATCCGCTTCTCAAACAAGCAAAAGCCCGGTCACGCCCGACCCGGTATTCGAGCCAGTTCACGGGTCAACCGGTTCAACCCGAGTTTTAAAACGTTGGTTATAGTGTTTAATTTGCTTTAATGTTTAATTTAAAAACTAATAATATAAGTTTTTTAAACTTGTCATGCATAAGTTATTGTTTAAGTAGTAAGGGTAACTTACCAACTTTTTTCTTTAATTTCAAACATTCAACATTTAATAAAAAAGGATAAATGCTTTATATATAGTATAAATATAGATATATACAATATTTATTCTGTTTTTATACAGTGTAATTCATAATTTTAGAATAAGTCTTATTTGAATTTAATTGTTAAGAATCACAAAGAAACTTGTTGCCTCTAAAATATTTCAAAAATCTTTGCCTCACCCCGCCACTTGATTTAAAAAATCTAAACCATATCCTCCATACCCCCATTCTCTCATAACTCTTCAACCACTCATATTTACTTTTATACTTCACCTTCTTGATTTAAACAAAACCTACAATCATATAATTAAAAGAAAACTCGAATTGACGATCTGAATGATTTTAATATACAATATGTGTATTTACAATTGTTGTCTTTATCGTCTATATAACACCTTCTGTCATCATATATACTAAATATATCTTTGAAATATATGCATATTGATTGAAATTATTATTTGTGTCATATGCGATTTTTGTTTGCAGAACATAACAAGAGAAATGGCAACAACGATCCCGAATCATTTCGATCCATATACAATCAACATTTATAGAAGGGTTTCATCTTATTTTCATATGATGCAATTTTGTTAGTCAAAATGACAAAAGAGTGTGTGAATTACGAAGTCGTATTTAAAGTTTTTAACCAAAAACATGATTTTAAAAAAGCGTTCGGTTGGCAGTTTAATTGGCATTTGACATAAGATGAGTTGATACACTGAATTCATTTGTGATTCCATAACTTATATTGGATTATTTGTTCAATTATTTTATATAATTTGTTCATTGTAGTATACTACTAACAATTTAATGTGTACAATGTTTTGTGTATGAATTTTCGAGGTTAACAATATTTTATGGACATTATCATAGACTAACCACTTGTGTATAATCACATTTTTATGATCTTTAATGCATCAATAAGTACGACATAAAATTTCTTTGATCTTTTTACTTGTTATTTTTCATATGAATTATTTGTTCCGATTGGCACGTTGTATCAAGTTATCAGTAACTTCAAAATGCGGTAGATCTGTCAATTGTTGACATATTAACACAATATATACACAAACTCAGTAAAGCGATAGAGAATTAAACACCACAACAATGTTACCAAAGGTGAAGAGATATGCAAAGCACTTCACAACATATTTAAAGACACAACGGAGAAGCAAGAAAGTATTACACAAAATAACGAAAGGGTGAAGGTTTTCATTAACACGTACGTAACTATGGTTGAATCTCAAAATATTTGTAATTCAGAATCAATTAACACCTCTAGAATTTATATTTGAACCACTGACATTTGACAAGCATTATATGTAAATTTTAAAGTCATAGTAAAATAATGTTGTTGTATAATTGTAGCAGTAAGATAGTAATCTATAATCCTAAATCAATAACTTTTTAACAAGAATTTGCCAATGTTATGGTGTAAATATTTAGCCACATATTACTATAAGAAATCAATCAAGATTAATTTAAGCATTTCATTCACCCAATATTTTACGCATGGCTATGTGTGTGGATAAAGCTATGCTAGAGCAATGATTGATCTGCGAGCTGATGGGGAGTTGAAAGATACTATCGTAGTGGCTATGCCAAAACTTACTGGTGAGGGGTTTAATTTGTACACTATACGTGTTGATTATGAGTCGCAACCTCCCAGGTGTTCGAGTTGCAATGTTTTTGGACACGTTCTGAATGAGTGTCCTAAAAAAGAGTCTTGGATGTGGTATTGAATAATCCTAGACAAGCTACTAAAGGTGTTCCGGTTAGTCCAAAGGTTAGTTTTAAATCAACTAAACAAATTTACAGACCTATTTCTAATAAGAATGGTGCCAACACTAGGGGTAAAAAGAAGTAAGCTCACGTGTCTAGAGAAATTCTAAGTAATTCAAACCCATTTGATGCACTTAATTTTGTTGAAGACGATGCTGATCTGGGTACGAATGAGGGGAATTTAAAGTCGGCTGGGAAGGGGACTTTAAATGTGACGCATGGTAGTTCTAGTAATACTCCTATTACAGATAAGATCAATAAAATAGAATGCCAAATTTTTGATGGTAAACTTACGTTTCTGAATGATAATAGGAACCCGCTTGTTTCTACGGGTAATGTGGATAGTGATAGTGAAGTAGAAGTGGTGTTTGATGAAACTGTAATTTTAATGGCTTCAACGAGTTTTAAAGGTGAAAGTGACAGAGGTTATGACACTAATAGCCTGTTGGAACAATGGAGGGAAACAAAACGGGATGATGACTACATCCCATATGATGACGATTTGTATGAAAGTCATGATATGTCTGATCACCTTCCGGCTATTTGTAATAATTTAGATATCACGGTCTGTGGTCGGAAGAAGAAATAAATTATCATTGATATTTGTTTAGTCAATTGTAATCTAGTTATACTAGTATCCTCCTTTGGAGTAGTTTTGCTTGTTATGTTCGTTTTGTTCCTATGTAACGGGCTAAGATGTAGGATTCACCCACATCCTTTGTACTGAATCGTTTTTTGGAGTAATACATTTACCGGGAAAACCCTTTCACAAAAAAAAAACATAAACTAACTAATCTCGTAAGCACATGAAGTATTTTTGTTGGACCCCTTGCAAAGTGTAGTCTGTATCATGTGTTGTTTCGAGGGATTGTAAAATGAAACGGGTCAACTTTTACATTAAAACTGTAACACGTCAAATGGGTTCCATTAGAACTGTTTCAGATAGGCCTCTTAGAGTCGAAACACATAGTGCAATGAAAACCAAAAAGTTAAATACGCCTCTTAGAATTGACCTGAAACACATTGCATTAAAACCCCAAAAGTTACTGTAGAGAGTTTCATTTTCGGATTTTAAAAAATGAAATGTGTCAACTTTAAGTTTTTATAGAGAAACATGTCGAATAAGTCAAATAAAACAGGCTATTTGAAGCCAAACACATGGCATTGTTGCTTTCCAAAAGTGCAGTCTTTATATAAAACACGTCATATCTTAAGAATGAAACCGTCAAGTGGAACAAGAGTCGTCCAAACTATCAATCACACAATAGTGTATATTAAAGATTAACCTACAAGTGAAAAAAATGTTAAGCAAACGTGTAACCCGAAAAAAGTGCATTCAACTGGGTCGGAATAGGTTTACCCAAAAACACATATTCCAATAAAAGTCACCCAAAGTGTCAATCACACAATAATGTATCATAAATATTTATTTCAAAATTAAAAAGGCTCAACTGGAAAAACTGCATTCAGATGAGTCCATTAGGTTCACCAAAACAGACATCGAAATATTGCATTGCAACACCTATTCCATTAACAAAAGTAGATACAAATTGACTCAACAAAATCGGCAATTCAACATAGTACTAATATATACATTCAATGTCAAATGGCTAAATCTCCGTTATGAATACCATTATTTATCAAGATTAAAATGTTGTTTCACGAAAGTACACTTAGTGATACCTTACTCGTCTATTTTGAAGATTTGAAACAAGTTACCAATTCTAAAATTATTTACTTCCAAGATTATCTCAAGGCTAATGATCAAGATATCAGTTTAAGAAGTGTTGACTATAATTCTAAAATTATTTACTTCCAAGATTATCTCAAGGCTAATGGCCAAGACTAATGAATTGACTGTAAGCATATTTGCCACATAAAACCACAATATTCTATCAGCACACTACCATTCTCACTCTTCTTTCATCACACAAATGAAATGTTGAATGATAAATTTTTGTTCATAAAAAATATTTCGCCTTTGCCGTTGTCTCTGGGTACCCTATTATATCATTAATCGTTAAATTTAAGATACATCCGTGAACTATTAACTAATCATTTTTTAGGTACTTATGTCTAAGGAGTCATGCACACAGAGATGACTGCTATCACTATACCATAAACACAATTACATAAAATAAAAATAGAAATAACAAACAAAAATTGACGCAATTAAATCTTATCTAAACCATACATGGGTATCGCTTGATCAAGTATTCGGCTAGTATAATCTAACTAGGCGTGTAACCATGCATAACAACGAGATTTTATAACGGAAAATACTTATAGTTGAGATATTGTGGCAAATTGTTTCGTATAACATAGAGCAATTGATGTTAGCAAGTCTTCATCATGATCCGAGATGACAATAAGATTATATCTGCCCCCTTTTAATAAGTTGAGATTGAAATAAGATTTGCATTATATATACTATCGCTCCGTCCTAAAATTATTGTCCTTTGACAAAAAACACACAATTTAAAAAAAATGTATTTATTACTGCTTTCTCTCTCTTAATTTTTAGCAGAATGACAGTTTTACTCTTAGCTAATTACATAAAGTATTATTATTCAAAGTTTGTAATAACAATTTCAAATAATGATAATATAGTAAACTTATTAAACTTTTTAATATATTTTTAGTTATGAACAATTAAATTGAAATATATAAAAAATAAACGTGAATTATTAATTTGTGACAGAGGAAGTAAAAAAAAAGAAAAAGTAAAAAAGAGATGGTGACTAGTGAGGCCCATCATTTAGTACAATTATTTCAGCCATGTGATTGTAGGCCCCTTCCATTATCGCCTCTAAAAGTTGCTTACGTTGTTTTGGCTCATGGTGCTTTTAGGATTCCTGAAGATTTGTTTCTTTGACAAACAAGAACCTGCTGCTTCTCTGGCTTTTTGTCTTTCCTTAGTAGTGTAGCAGCTATTATGATACAATTAAAAAAACAATTATAAAAAAACATTGTTTACTTTGTGTTTTTTAATTGTTTACTTTTTGTTACCAGTTAACTAAAGTCGATCGTTGGTATTATTTGTTACCAGTCGACTAAAGTTGTGCTATTATTATGTTAATATTTTTTTTTCTTTTCTTTTAAAAGATACTTTGGGTTATCCAGGTTCTGTATACTTTGGTTTATCCCGTATGAAAATAGAATACTTTGGGTTATCTAGGTTCGGGTACGTTGGTTTATCCCGTATGGAAAAGAGGATACTTTGGTTTATCCTGGTTCGGGATATATCCTCTAATACCCATATCCTGCTCCGGCGAGATTGAGTATGTTGTTGTTGTTTAATTTGAAGGTTATCTAGCTGGTTCATTTGCCACAATGATAAGTATCATGATAAATTAAATTTTACTCGAGTATATGCTATGTTATTTTCCAAAAGCTTGAAGGTTTTTATTGAAGTAGATTTTATATGAAATGCCACTTCTTAACTTTTCTTTCTAGTTATTTTCCTAACAATCACATGATGATAACAAGTGGAATAATCGAAGGCTTAGATTACTAGAAAAACACATATAATACTTTCTTATGGTTAAGAATACGAATTAGGAACTAACATGAATGATGATATTAACAAGGACTCTATTCGCAGAACCACGGAGCTGCTTCCAACAATTCAGGAAGATTTAAAAAACTCGAGGATTCCCTGATTCCACTAAACGACATCAACAAGGCCATTGGAGTTAAAGGTCCAGAAACTCGGATTGGAGATGGTGGATTCGGTGTAGTTTACAAAGGCCAGCCCTCTGAACGTTGGCAAAACCGTACAGTTGCCATCAAATGCCTACGTCCCGAAAGTTACCAAGGAGAGTATGAGTTCCGCAATGAGCTTAATATGATTTTCAGTTTCAACCATGAAAACATCATCCCATTCATTGGTTACTGTGATGAAGGCAATGAGAAGGTTATAGTGTATGAGTATGCTAGTAATGGTAGCCTAGATTGTCATATTAACGATAAGAATAGGAGACGTTGCTTGACATGGGAACATCGCCTCAAAATTTGCTTAGGGGCTGCAAGAGGACTCGATTACCTCCACTCAGGTCTTGGGGAGGACAATAAAGTAATACACAGAGACGTCAAGAGCGCAAACATATTGTTGGATCACAATCTGGTAGCCAAAATATGTGATTTTGGTTTGTCAAAATCTGGCCCCGTAAATCAGCTACAAACCCAAGTCTACACAAATGCTGCAGGTACCAACTTTTACATGGATCCAATTTACCATGAAAGTGGTGTCCTCCGGAAAGAGTCAGATGTGTATTCTTTTGGAGTGGTAATGTTTGAGTTGTTGAGTGGAATGTTAGCTTATAATCGAAGAAAGATAGAAGGTGGTAAATCGAAACCTCTCATAAATATTGTCCGACGCTACTATCACTACAAACCAGAGTTGCTAATCGATCCCCTAGTAAGAGATGAAATTGATATCCGTTCTTTTGATACATATAGTAAAGTTGCATTTCAATGCATTAGTTTCAATTCAAAGGAACGCCCTACAATGGAAACGATCGTGGATCGGATTGAAGAAGCTCTGGAATTTCAAGTAAGTAACTTGGTTCAATTAAATTATAGGTTGCTCCTGTAAGCTGTTTAAAATCTTATCTATCTTTGTGGAGATTGATCCATTTGTCATTCCATGATAATCTACTTTGTGTAACCATCACCGGCCTACAAGCAAAACCACAATTAGGTCATAGTTAAAGGAATAACGTGACAGAACCATTCAAGATATTGTTAGCAGTCCTTGACTTCTTGTTTGCCTTAATGCAAAGCTTTTTGTTGTAATCTGTCATTTTTGTTGGCCAACATAACTCTTGTTACTTTTTTTTTTCGTTCACGGATGGTGGAGTAGTGTCTAACACCTTAATATGCAGGGAACATATTCATGTACTTGTCATCTATATATGCCTATTTAACTTGTATGTGTTTGACATTTTAGCAAGAATTTCATTTTCCAAGGTTAACACCATTTTTCGAGACTTTTATGCCTTAATACCACTTTTGACTAAAGAATTCTGTTTTGATGAAGTAGTTGGTTAGGCAGGCAACTTTGATAATACAGTACCATTTACTGTATAGGTTACTTAACATGCATTTGGTTCAACTACATTTTTGTGTAGGTAAGTAATCAAACGGAATCGCAGGCAAAAGAAGAAGCCGAGCTAAAGCATCCAGGGTCATTGGAGTAATTACTCATTTCTATGTATGTTCAGTTTCTGGATGCATTTTATGTTATGAGATGAGTAATTAGTGGACCTTCTGTAATTTTTAGTTGTGTGAATTGTTGGGATTTTGTATGCATTACTTAAGACACATATACAACCACCATTTAATTTTCTTCCCAAAATATCTTCTGTGTTATAGACCAACCAAAGCCAGGTGCACTTGGATGCTCGCACGTTTTATTTTTTGGGTAAAAGGTTTCTCCGGTAAATTGTATTACACTAAAAAAACGTTTTAGTACAAAAGGTGTAGGTGAAGTCCTACACCCAGCCCGTTACATGGGCACAATAATAACGCACCATTGTGCAAAAACCAAGAAAATGACATAGGAATGACACACATGCCTATGACTACCAAGACAGAAACAAGAACAATATCAAAAAACAATAAATAAAGTGTAATCAGTCTGAGCGCTCGTTTCTTCACTATTGCCACTAGTATGGCTTCTTCAACTCTATATATCAACTCAGCAACATGTGTCAACCCCGGATACTTCTCAACCAACCCATAAGCATTAAATGCATAATAAGGACCATTTGTTGGAGAAAGAACAACTATACTGGATCGATGCAATCAAAATATACCGAAACTAAAACTTGTATTAAAACAAAGTTTTTACAATAATCAAACTATTATTTTTATCATCATCTTGTTTACAAACGATTCTGGTCCTATTTATACAAAACTAACGGGTGTGATGAAACGACACAACTGTTGGTGAATAACTGCTAAACAGTTACTTAACTGTTAAACGGTTATTTAACCGCTTTTAACTACTTTCATAACCGTCAAATATGACAGCAGGTATGATTACCCATTGCGTTGGGTTTGACCCGGTTTGACCCAATATTCTCCCTCCTAATCATAAGCGCTGTGGCTTAGATCTTTTAGACCAATGAGTTGCCTCATTGTTAGAAACTTGATCTTCGGTAATGCCTTTGTGAGTATGTCAGCCTTTTGATATTCTCCACTTACGAATTCTACTGGTATATCGTCTCTTTCAACGCATTCTCGTATGAAGTAGTATTTTGTATCAATGTGCTTGCTCCTTCCATGAAAAACAGGGTTCTTCATTAGTTGGATGGCTGATTTGTTGTCAACCATTATTGTGATCTTTTCTTCTTCTGAATGTGTAAGTCTGCTTAAGAGTCTTTTCAACCATAATGCTTGAGTTGCTTGCAGCGTTGCTGGCAATGAATTCTAATTTCGCATGAAGATAATGCTTACATGCTTGGGCTTGCCTTTTGTGTGCTCCAGCTGATTGGTGAGTCACTATAGTAAAATATTATGCCGGTAGTTCCTTTGCCTTCTTGAGTGTTGACTCCGTAGCTGTTGTCGCTGAATCATTGTATTGTATTTCCTCCATTATGCTTGTAGGTGATTCCATAGTCCTTTGTTCTTTCACAAACGTAGTACTTGCGTAATGCTTTCATAGTTGTGCTCCCTTTGGTTCTTGCATAAAACGACTAAGTAATCCTACAGAATAGCTTAAGTCGGGTCTTGTGTGAAGCAGATATCTTAAACATCCAATTAAGCTCCGATATTCAGTTGAATTGACCAATGTTCCTTCAGTATTCTTTGTTAGTCTTGTTCCTGGGTCCATTGGTATGACTGTCTCGTTGCTTTCTAGCATTCCAGCTTCCTTTAAGATTTTGTTTGCGTAGGCTGATTGCTTGATTGATATGTCACCTTTAGTTTGTGTGACTTCAATTCCAAGATAGTAAGCTAATAATCCTAGATCGCTCATTTCGAATTTTTCTTCCATTTGAGCTTTAAACTTATCTATCTCTTTCTTTGGCGTTCCAGTGATGATCAGATCGTCTACATAAACTCCTACTAATAATAGTGAGTCCTTTGATTTCTTTGTGTAGATAGCTTGTTCCAGTGCACATTTCTTGAAATCTAAAGACTTCAAGGTGTTGTCTAACTTTATATTCCATGCACGTGGTGCTTGTCTTAGATTATATAAGGCTTTTATAAGTCTGTAGACTTTTCCATCATTTCCTTTCTTCATAAATCCTTCGGGTTGTGTAACATACACTTCTTCTTTTAATTCTCCTTGCAAAAATGCAGATTTTACGTCTAAGTGATGTACTTCCCATTTATTATTAGCAGCGATGGCGAGTAATAGACGGATAGTTTCCATCCTTGCTACTGGTGCAAATACTTCTTCAAAGTCTATGCCATGCTCCTGTATGTATCCTTTTGCTACTAATCGAGCTTTATGCTTGATTATGTTTCCATTTGCATCCTTTTTGGTTTTAAACACCCACTTTAAACCGATTGCTTTATGACTAGTTGGTAGGGTGGTTAATTCCCATGTGTTGTTCCTATTAATGGAATCTAACTCGACCTTCATTGCTTCTATCCATTTTTGGTCGTTCGATGCTTCTTTGTAGTTCTTAGGTTCATCTTCAGCTAGTAATAATTCCTCGGTGTCCTCATATATGTCATTTAAGGTTCTATAACCTCTTATTGGTGTATGATCAAAGTGTGAATGTGAATTCGTAGTTGATGTTGAATCATTATCACTTTGATAGAATGACTGAGTTAAATTGTTGGGTGTAACTTGGGAATTTATTTGAGATGACCTCGTAGATGGTGTGTGAGGTGTTTGAGAATGTGAGGGTGAGTCTGTCAATGGTGAATCGTATCCATCATCATCATTGTTAGGAAAATCATAGTCTTCTTCATTGGGTTGATTTTCTTGATCATGATGTTTGTTTGCTTCTTCAAGATTTTCTATCCTGAAGTTTGTCCATTCGGGTTCGTCGTTGGTATGCTTATCTAAATATTCGCTCCAATCCCATATCTCATCCTCTTTAAACTTCACATCTCTACTAACACATATTTTTCGTGTTGTTGGATCAAATAGTCGATAGGCTTTTGATCCTTGTTCGTTTCCTAGGTAAACCATTTTGGTACTTCTATCGTCTAACTTTGTTAGGTGTTGTGATGGTACCTTTGCATATGCTATGCATCCAAAAACTTTTAGGTTTTCCAGGTTTGGTTTCCTTTGCTTAATAGCTTCGTATGGAGTGATGTCTTCTAGTGCTTTTGTAGGAACACTATTTAAGATGTATATGGCGTGTCTAACAGCTTCGGCCCAAAAATTTTGTGGCATGTTCGTTGCTTTCATCATACATCTTGTTGTGGACATAATTGTCCTATTTCGTCTTTCTACTACTCCATTTTGTTGTGGTGAGTAAGGCGCGGTAAGTTGTCGTGCTATCCCATTTTCTTTGCAGTATTGTGTGAATTTATTTGATGTGAATTCTCCTCCACGGTCAGTGCTTAACATCTTTAAAGTTGTCCTTAACTCCTTTTCTATTGTGCTCTTATATTCCTTGAAAGTATCAAAAGCTTGATCTTTCGTATTTAAGAAATATACCCACATATATCTTGAGTAGTCGTCTACTATAAGGAATATGTATCTCTTTCCAGAAGGTGTTGGAGGTGTGATTGGTCCACATAAGTCTCCATATACTAAATCTAACGGTGATGTTGACCTAGCTTTTGCCTTCTTCGGAAATGGCGTTCTATTTTGTTTTCCAATTAAACAAACATCACAGATTTGTTTTGTTTGTTTAATGGTAGGTATTCCACGGACTAAATCCCTTTGAGTCATTGTTTTTAGTGACTCAAAGTTTAGGTGTCCTAATCTTGCGTGCCATAACTAGGTAGTGTCTTTCAGGTTTGCTAGAAGGCAGACGGGTGTGCCTATCCTTATACTAGCTTTGTAAAGTCGGTTTCTTTGTCGCGTGACTTCCATAAAGATCTTGTTATCCATGTCATAGAGTTGTAATTTGTCATCTTCCATGACTATTTTACAACCAATTTCGGTGAATTGACCAAGGCTCAATAAGTTGCTCTTTAGGCTAGGAATGTAATAAACTCTGTGATATATCTCTTTGCCTTTCGTCATCACATAACTAATAAGATTTGAACCTTTTCTTTGATCTATAGTTGAAACCGGTAGCATCTCAAATTTTACCTTCCACTAACTTTTCATCTAGTTACCTTAAAGTGTCTTTTTTCTGTCATACTGGATTACTTGCTCCATTGTCCAAGTTACCCATTTAGGGATTTCTTTTGCTTGTCTCTTATATCCTACAATCTTTTCGTTGTATTGAGACCTTTTGTTCTTCAAACTTCCTTCCTTTGTTCACATATTCTACACAATATTGCCATTCGTAAGGTTGTCTCTAAAAGTCTTCTTCAACTAGGATTGGATTGCTCATTCTTTTTTCCTTTTGTGGGACAGTTTGGTGTATGAGGGTCTGTCATTTCCACAATGGTAGCATTGTGGTTTGCTAGAATTCATGGTTTGTTTCTAATGGTTGTTGTTGTTGAAGTGTTTTTGTTGACAGTTTTTATGGAAGTTTCTCCATCTTTCTTATCTTCTCGAAATTTCTCGTGGTTGTTATTGTGTGAAAACTTGTGTTTTCCACGTCCACGTCCTCTAAAGTTCCTTTCCCTGTTTATCATGTGTTGTGAACATCGATTTTTCTTTGATTGTCCTTGTTCTTACCTTCTTATCGCTATTTCTTTCTTCATAGTCTTAAGTTTACGATTACTTTTCCTAGGGTCATTTCTTCCTCTAAGTCCAATTATTGTTTCATGGATGAACATTTGAAGGGAATATTGTCGGGTACAGCATGAGTAAATATTTCGTACTAAGGTTGGATCCTCAATGTTTCAGTGTGTCCTAAACAGCGGGTTTATTTGCTAATGTGTTAATTTTTTCGGTAAAATGGAGTCGATTTTTCGTCTACCTTCTTTTGTAACATATCAAAGTCGGATTGGAGTTTGAAGTCTGCTTGTTGACTCGTTTGTTCGTCCCATGTATTAGTTTTGTTAAAAGCTTCCCATATTGCTTTCGCGGATTTAGCTTTGTTATTTGAAGCAATTGTTCTTAGGATTGGATTGAAAAAGGAATGCGATTGCAGTTTTATTCATTTTATTGTCGGATTGGTTGTCTCGATTGGTTCTATCATTTCCCACAAAGCGTTGCTTCGTAGATGATTTGCGTCCCGGGGAAAACAATTGCCTCTTAATGAGGTAATTCGTGGGTTTTAGATAGGACATTGGAATTGGGGTCCTGGTCAGTACTTACTTCCTATTTAGGTAGTTATCTCCACTTTCTTTAGTCATATCGCTAGGATTTAATAAATAATATTCTCTTTCTCTCTCTCTCTCTTTCTCATCTCTTCTTCTTCATATTTATATATATATATGATAGATATAAATCTTATAAATTATTATATATATATATATATATATAGGGTGAGGTTCTTTTTCAGAACCAAATAAAAAGTTCAGACTGCCGAGAACACCATCAACAATTAGAATGTTTTTTAGTATTTTTTTGTTAATTAATTCAAAAGGGTTTAGTGGTAAAATTGCTTTTGTTTACTTTTTTTTTAATAAAAAATTGTTTTTAGTTTTAAATTTAAGTATTTTATTTTTAATTTCCTAACTTTATAAAAAAAATACTTTCTTAAATTAAAATTTAGGTGTGCGTATTGTGCTATGGTTGTAGGTAAACACTTGTTCTTAACTGTCTTCATGTTAGGTTTTATATATTTAGATTGAAAGTTATATATTCATGCAATGAGAAAATAATGAATGTACAATGATCTTCTTAAAAGAAATGCTATATATATTGTTAATTATATACACATGCAACCATCATTTACACAACATTGGCTTCAAACTTAAGCTATGCACATATATTTTCGTCGTCTCTGTTCACTAGGTAGGCGTAATCTTGAACCATGCACATGTATTTTCAATGTCATTGTTTACTGCGTGCACATATTCTTGAACCATGCACATGTATTTTAATGTTTCTTTGTTCACCACGTGCAGGTATTCTTAAACCATGCACATGTATTTTCATCGTGTTAATTCACTAGGTACATGTAGTCTTGAACCATGCACGTGTATTTTCATCGTCTTAGTTTACGAGGTACATATAGTCTTAAACCATGCACATGTATTTTCATCATCTTTGTTCACCGTCTTTATTCACAGTAACCGTACTCATACCTGCAAAAACAATCAACGAAACAAATATTTAACCATAACAACTAATAAAACAAATACTATGACTTCAGCTTCTAGTAATTTTTTTACTAATGTTAAAGAATGAAGTATTGCATTTATGCACATCTTAAAAAAACAAACTGTCCACTTGTGCACATGTACATTTACAAGTCTCATTATCATATAATAAGCGATTGAGAATATTGTCTTCGAATTTGTACAACTCATTAGATTCAGAGTACAAAAATACATAGAAAGTAAACAAGATTAAGCTAAAATTATGTATGCACATGTATACTAATATTTTTTTTACTTGCATGGTACATTCATTCTAATAACAAATACATAATCGAAAAAAAGGTAGATAAAATCCAAAGAGCCACAAAATTTTAATCTCATGTGTGCAATGCTTTACTAAACAATAGAGGTTCAAGACAAAACAAAATTGAATGTATAGAGCAATGAAAAAGTTAACATTTGACGGTGATTGATTAAATGTAGATCTGGAATGAAACTACTTGTTTTAAAACGATTATAAAATGTAACCAAGACATTAAACTAAATTCATTTCTAAAACGGTTTCAAAGAGATTTATAAAACCGTAACAACCGGAAATAGATCCAAAAAAATCAAAACACGAACCTGGTTGTGGGGCCATCAATCGATCGAATATGAAGATAAAAATGAAGTTACGAGATTGACAATTGTTTTGTTATAGATCAAGGGTTAATGAGATGGTGAAAAAATAAGGATCAATTATGGCACCGTTGCTCCAGAGATGTTGAATTGGTCTATTATAGTTATAAATTTTTATAGATTTTGTTTTCAAGAAGGTAATTGGAGGCTATAGAACTAGAGAGAGAGGCAGTTTTTTTTAGGTCAAAAGATAATTTGGTGTCAGACACTAAATTAGTAAACGGTTTTGAAAGAATATGATCCTATTTTTATGGAAGTTAAATTACTGCTTTACCCCTAATTTAATTTTTTCATTTTAAGAGATTTACATATATTTTCAAAAATGCCATTGTGCATAATCATGTTGTACATTATGTATTAATATGAGTAAAAGGGTGGTTCTCGCAGTTCTGTACATTTAAATGGTTCTGAAAAGAACCTCACACTATATATATATATATATATATATATATATATATATATATATATATATATATATATATATATATATATATATGTAAAATTCTGACACTTAATGTGTCGGAGAAATTTCCTTTCTCTTTGGTGAGTACTCAAAAAAAACTATGCCTTACAGGCTATAACTAACGGAATAAAGTTTTAAAACTTTTTCCTAGAGATTTTATGTCTAAACAGAATAACCTAAGGTTAATTACTCCTTAAAAATTATTCTATATAATAAGCAGCGTAGTCGCTAGGTTATTATATCTAAGTATTTGTTTTAATAAAAATAAGTGATAAATACTAACCTTTTTAAAGTAAGTAAAAAATGTGTTTTTGTTTTTTTATTATATAAACAAATACCAAAACTTATATCTAAAAGTGTAAAACTTATAACTAGATATAAAAGAAATAAAAGTGGAAGGGTTAATCTTGGTTTAATAAAACCTGATGGGTTTAAAACCCGGAGTCCCTTTTGAAGTGGGTTAATAAGATAAACCCGTGTCCCTTTTGCTAACTTATACTCGGTCTTTTCTTTTTGTTTGTGTTTAAAACAAACACACAGCGACTTTCCTTTTGTTTGTGCGTCGCGACCGACGGTTCTTCCTTCTTCTTCCTCTCTGTCTTCGATGGTGATTAATCCACCATTGAGGACGGCCCTTATCCTATCTTCCTACTACGATTGTGTTCGTAGTTTGGTGATTCCCTTGATTTGCTTTGTGCGAAAAATTAGGGTTTCGCAATTAATTGGGGATCTTGTGCGCCTTTTAATTGGGGCTTTCTGGATAAGTGGAATCAATTGATGATTCTAACGAGGGATCGATTCAATTGAATCTTCAAACAGGTGTGTTTGTTCCCTTTTCTCGATGATCTAATTTTCTGTCGTTTTATTGATTTTCGAATCTGGGTTTGTTTTCTTTTCGGTTTATGAACTTGAAAAGAAACGAGTTTTGCAAAAATAAATTCGTGGGTAAAAACCCTTTTGTTGCCGGTGTAAAACAATCACGAGGGTGATTGCACCTTGGTGGCAGGAGAAGGATCCCCTCTTGTTTAAACACAAGAATGATTCGAATTGAATTTGTGTTTCTGGCTGTTTTGCAAAAACCGGAAAAGTGGCCCTTTTTTTGATTCGAAACTAGGCAGAAAACGAAAACGGTATATGATGATTCTTGGTTAATCAACCAAAGCTCTGATGCCAATGTTCTACAGGTCTTAACCTTATTTCCAGGATCGAATTTGAAGTGGAATCAAAGTATATCAAAAGTAAAAGTTTTATTTGATCTGAATCATTCATACACTCGAATTTGTTCTTTACAATTGTTCCTATTTATAGAATCTGAAAAGGTGCGATCTAAAGGTTGTATCGGTTCAGTTTGAATCGTTGCAATGGTTCTGGTGAACCGTTGTGACCTTTGTGAAATAACTGTCATTTGACAGTTATTTAACTGTCTTTGACAGTTGGGTTGGGTTTTGACCCGTTTGACTTCTATTGGGTTTTCCAGCGGGTTTGGGATTAATCCGGTTGATTGGGTTTTGGCCCAACACTAATAAGGATATGCAAATTAAAAAGCCAAATTATCCAAGTAACACTAATTTCAATAATAGCTTGAATAGCAAAGTAATTGTATGATTCATAAAGATATTCAAGGTGAAAAAGGAAATAACAGATCAATAGCGTTCAATGTTTTTTTTTTAAACTCTGTCACAATGAGAGAAGATAAAGCGTAAACTGTTAAGTGTTAACTGCATGCTAGTCCATAAAAGAAATAAAGATGACTCAAAACAAAGTTATTTTTTTGATAGAATCTGACTCTTTTAGAATTTGGTTATCCTATACAGAATTTCCTTCTATCGGCCATGAATGATACAACTCCTTTGCGGTAATATAGCAGTTTACTCACTTGAAATCTTATAATGAGAATATACCGTAAAAATTCTAGGAGGTGAATTAGACGTTGGGGTACTTCTTCAAGGCAAGAAGGTCAGAGATGAAAACCAAACACTATAGGAAACGGGCATTAAATTTGACAGTGATACATTGGGATTCATGTTGGAGCCTAATCATCCTGAAGGTTCCTCTTCTCCAGTTCAGAAAGACCCTCCATTGTTGCTACCATCGGACAGTCCCCAACCACTAATCAGGTAATATAATAATTTCCCCTTGACATACTCTGTATATGCTAACATTAGTTGTGTATTTTGCTAACTATGTTGTGCTATTATCAGTTTTCCAGCTAGTCCCATTATCGACGTGAGTTCTTTGGACGATCCTCCTGTACCAATCAGTTTGGAAAACAAATATGAGAGTAAACAAGAAAGGAAATCACTCCTACCTGAAGCATTAACAAAAGAAATAGAGGCGATTACCAAAGCTATAGTGCCAATCACACCAGTTAATCCCGAAGCACTCTCAGTAGTCCCAATGAACAATAAACTGAGCAAAAGATCTGAACTTTCTCAGAATAGAACTAGGAGACCATTCTCTGTAACTGAAGTAGAAGCACTTGTGGAAGCAGTTGAAAATCTTGGAACTGGAAGGTGCGAAATGCCACACCTGGCAATCTTATTCCTATTGAATGGATCTACGCTATTTGTGAACATAGTTCTGATACTTTTATAAAAATTTATGCAAATGGCGTGATGTTAAAATTCGTTCATTTGATGATGCAAACCACCGAACTTATGTGGATCTGAAGGTAAGTAATCTGCATTCAGTTTATCTTCGATGTCTATATGTTATCAGATTGCCAAATATTGATTGTTGTGATTTTATAGGATAAATGGAAAACATTGGTTCACACTTCAAGTATCTCCCCACAGCAAAGAAGGGGTGAGTCTGTACCGCAAGATCTATTGGATCGAGTATTGGCTGCACATTCCTTCTGGTCCCAGAATCAATTAAAGATAGTCGGGAAGCATCAGAGCGAACCCCTTCAAACAGTGGGGACTCCGGTTAAAGTTTGCTTGGAGTTTGAAAACTGAATGGGTCGTGGATGGTGTGTACAGAGTTTTAGTTAATCATGTCAAGAAGAAAATAGGAAAAAAGAAAAGAAGTTTTAACTTGTTCAAATTACTGTAATTTCTTACATTTTTTACAGTCTTTACTTACTGTGAATTCATTTCATTCGCCCTAAAGGGCCATTTGGTAAATTAAGTTGGAAAGAAAATAAGGGGATTTTAACATGTTGTTTGTTTCATTTGGTTCATACCATTCTTTTACACATTGTGATTGTATGCTTTTTGTAATTTTTATCTAATGTAGTAGTTGATTCTTGTCCTCTTATTTTCTTGTATCCTGTTGGGATTCTTTTCATGTTTTCTTTATAAGGGAAAAACTAATCTCAGCTGATACATCATAGACGTCCTGATCCGTATGCATTAAAGACTTTTCACGACACGCATTTGGTTAAGCGTGCTTGAAAGTTCCATAATCAGAATGCATGTTTCGAGAAGATAGAAAAACACTTGTAGTTCAGTCGCAGTTTAAAAACTTTAAGTGATGCAGACATGCAGTTAGCCATTGATGATTCAACCACAACCATAGGTAGTTGGTGGTTAAACACTTGAACATCAATCTTTTTTGTAAGATGCTTGTCAATCATTGTCATAAATGTTGTGGATAACATTTTTCTCCAAAAGAATTCAGAAAATGAATATGCATGATTGGTTAAGATAACCATCTCAAATTCCTAAAAATACAATATATGCATATTATACAATCCGTAACAACACAACGAAGACGGTCCTTTCTGGTCGAATAGAACACGTGTTATGTTGCTACTGCTACACTCACCTAAGTGAGACGCGTGTTGGGCCAAAAAGCGAAAACTGGAGGCGACCAAGTTGTGAGAGTTTTGTCGTGTGTGTATATTTGTATTTGTATTAAATGATTTTTATAGTGTATATTTGTATTTAAGTGTGATATGTTTGTGTGATAAAGTTTGTTGTAAAGAGAGAAAGTTGAACTAACGCTAAAATAACGATAATAAATAAGATCTTTGATATTCCTTATTACATTTAGTCTTATATCTTCTCAAATATACCGTAAAACAAGTAGTGAAACTTGATTATCACCCCATGAGTACAAAACTTTATCACTAAGGACACATGAAATATGGACATGTGCGAGATTAACATATAAAAGACAACAAAGCCATAAGCAATACATTTTATAAAGCACGAGTATTCAATCAATGATCAGCATCCAATAACAAAGAGAACCAGTTACCACAACAAGAGACAGCTATGTTATTGTTGAATTCTGGCACGAATGCATCGGTAGGCAAGTTATATGCTTGGTTTAGTTCTCAGTTTGTATTATAGTCAAAATAGTAAAGCCTGAGACCAAATCAGAACTAATATGCTTGGTTTAGTTCTCGGTTTGTATTATAGCAAGAAATCGGTTCTATATTCCTATTTGTTTCATGAATGGTCTGCTCTATATCTTATTTGTTTCCTGAATGGTCTGGTGTATATTGTATATCTTTACGCGTGAAGAAAAATATCTCTTATATCTTCACGGGTAAAGAAAAATATCTCCTATATCTTCACAAGTGAAGAAAAATATATCCTATATCTTCACAAGTGAAAAAAATATCTCATATATCTTCACGCGCGAAGAAATATATCTCCTATATCTTCACGAGTGAAGAAAAATATCTCCTATACCTTCACACGTGAAGATGCTCTTAATAAACTTAATATCTGCTATATTCTACTTTACGCAAACTAATTAAGTTGCTTATAACAATCAAGACCTAATTTGTAATCTATACTTTCACATGTGACATATTTACAATTTGAACTATGATAATAACTTTAAATGCATAATAATTCACAATCCTACAATTAAATTATATTAAAAACAAAATAAATAACAGTTACTTGTGTCATTTGACTTGAAAAGCTCATCATCTTCATTAATTGGGGTTTTTTTGTTTTTGGTGATGCAGGTTAACGGTGGCGATCGGTGGTGATGGTGCTTAACAACGGTGATCGGTGGTGAAGGTGGTTACCAGATGTGATCGGTGGTGATGGTGTTTAAGAACAGTGATCAGTGATGATGGTGGTTACCAGCGGTGATCGGTGGTGATGGTGGTTAAGAACGGTGATGGTGGTTACCAGGGGTGATCGGTAGTGATCGGTGGTGATGCGTGTTTTTGTGTGTGATTGTATGTGAATCAGAGGAGAGAAAGAAATGACTTAATTTTGATCGACCCCTATTCACATTGGATGCAAAATTACATAACAACCCTTCTGTTTTTGTTTAGTGTAAAATTAGTGCAAATTCTAAGCTAATCTAAGCCATTAGATCTAAAAAAGAGGGATTAATGGAGGGACAAGATCCCTTCTTTTCTTCTCACAAAAATTAGCCTTCTCAAATAAACGCTTGTCTATATATATATATATATATATATATATATATTGTTCTGAATTTGTTTGCAGATTGACCTGATTCGTAAATTGACTACCCTAATGATGTTCTCTTCAAATTCACATGTTGCGGCCTCAATATTTGACTCAATACTTAAAAGATGAGTCAACATCTGATCAAACATCCAAAGGATAATAATAGTGTCAAACATAGCACCAATGTAGAACAATAGTATCAATGAAACACCATCATTACTAGATTCCTTAATAGTAAATGTAAATAATACCAACTCTCATGCAAATTTGAAGCGTATCACGAACTTAGTAAATGTTTTGGGTATAAATAAGATGCCATGCACTCTCTTTCTTAGCACAATTCATTCATAAAACTAGTAGCAGGTAAACACGGTTCGAGGAAGGTTAGAGTTTCCTTGACACCACTACCTCTCCTCATTGACTAGCAAATTTGGACCTCGGTAAGTCACCTCGTAACCAGTTATATCATTTTTCTTTGTAGCTTAACGTACGACCAGAAACCAAGCACGCCTAGTCTAAAGCCAAAGCCTCGGCCTTGCATGTCTAGCAAACGACTTATGAACCATGCGTGGTTCGTATGTACGTACGCATGTCCCTAAAAACTTAATCGTGCCATGCATGAAATCACGAAGTATGAAACCAAGAACTAACAATGAACCAAGAAATTTTTTCGTGAAAACTTCAAAAACATACACGTAATACACTACGTTGGCACTAGGGACGGTAGGAATTACGTGCTAAATACTTGTATTGTGACCAAGACCAAAACCCTAACTCGACCACCAATGCGACATGCGACGAGGGCTACTGCCTCATTGAGGTTGTACCTCGTCATTGGTTGCACCACAACGAGCAAAGTGGCTGCTCGTTAGATAGCAACCCACCCCGACCCTTTTTGCATTTAAGCCACGCATACATGCGAGCACAGTCGGCTGCTGCCACTGTTGTCGCTACTTGCGCTAGTGTACGACAGTGGCTTGCTGCCACTATTGCTGTCGCATGATGGCGGTTGGTGAGGCGCTGGTGGTTTCATATCAATCGGCTGTCGCACTCATCTAGTCGACGCACCCTTTTGGTGCTACTGTGTTCGACCAGCCGACGCACCCTTTGGTGTTGTTGTGGTCAAACAGTCGACACTCTCATTATGGTACGGCCGTACTCGACACCACTTAGCATTCGAAAACCATTAAAAGCGTAAGCAAACACACCACAAAAAGAGGTGCGACCACAACAGCCACTGTTGGGCCTACTCGCATAAATCATCCTTGTGTCTCATCATTTAAAAACGTCGTAACCAAGTAGTTAAGTCGGAAATCATGCGGGTTTAAATGGAAGATCTAGTTATACATGTTTGAGTGTCACATTATGTGGGAAAAGAAACCACAACAGTGGCTACCAACTCCACTGTTAGGTTGACTGAAACAAGCAGGAAGAAGAAAATGGCAAGGGCCACATGATTTGTCTTTGTATATGTACATATATGTCCACTTGCATGTAACTCATTTTATAAAAATTGGGACGTGAAGAGATATTAAAACACGCATGGTATTGAATCCTTGGGTCACCCCAGCCGAACCTAAATGGATTGGTAAACTATTTAACGAGCAGATATTTATTTTGATAAGTAGAAAATCTAAATAACATTTTTTTTGATGACAAAGAGTTAGTAACAACGAAACCTAATTTAAACAAGTCAAACAAACCGTGACATATATATATATATATATATATAAAACT
>BQNB010107627.1:7500-23131 GCA_026074375.1 Tanacetum coccineum | reverse complement strand
ATTTTTCATTAAGTCTTGTATTTTTTATAATTTTTCTTGTATTTTAAATTTCGAAAAGCATTTAAAAATAGAAAAAAGTTTTAAAAAAATTACAAAAAAAATAGTTTTTAGCTTTATAAAAAATAGCTTTAGGTTTACATTCAGTAAAATCATTTTTACACCTTTTAGATTTTAATTTTCATTTTTGAGCCTTTAATTTTAAGTTTAAAATTAGGATTTTAATTTTAAAAATAGTTAAAAATAGTTTTCTGAGTTTTTATGTTATTTTAGACTTTTCTAAGTTTAAAAATCATTTTTCCAAATTTTTAGTACTTAATTTGCTATTTTTTAAGATTTAATTAGATTAAATTAGTTTTTAATTCATAATAAATTCAAAAATAATCAAAAAAATGTTTTTCTTTTTCCTAAAATTTTCTTTTGACCTATCTTAGGTTTAGAAATTTAGTTTACATTTTTAGGAGTTAAATTTAGTTTATTTGCTTATTTGTCGCTTTTAACTGCTCCCGTTAATTTGTTTAAGTGTTTAATAAATTTTAATTGTTTATTTTAATTGTTGCTTTTAATTAGTAGTTATAGAAACTCAAAAATATCTTTTCTCTCATTCAAATCATAATCCGAGCTAAAACGTGGTTTCAATTTCACAAGTCGTTGAGGAAACGACCCGGGTGATCATATTTCCCTGTTAAATATACGTTTTATATATTATATATATATCTTATAAGAGTGAATTTTCCTTAGGGAATTTTCTTAATTGCTCTTTCTTTGATATTATATTATATATTTTATTAGTGTATAAAAATTAACATCAGTTTTTGGCGTCGTTGCCGGGGACTTGTGTTAAAGATACCTTCGTTTTGCGTTTGTTGATTTGGTTTGAAGATCCTTTCGTCCTCGAAAGTTTCATTTTTTTTGTTAAATATTTCAAAAATCCAAAAAAATAAAAAATATAAAAAGTAAAAAATATTTTCCTTTTCTTTTTAGTTTAATTAACATAAAAAAATAAAAATTTCAAAAATATAAAAAATTGTCTTTAAAAAATAATAAAATACACAAAGTTGGTAAAAGAACACCAACATATAATACTCTCAATTGAGGTATTATCATAAATAAGTTCCGGTGAACTTGCAAAGTTCCCAAATCGAACCAAAGATTTTAAAAACTTGACATTTGTGTCTCTTACGAGGAACGGCTCACCTTGAAAAGCAATTTTTGAGAGTTACCGTGAAGTAAGTTGACTATTTGGTTTTAAGTTTTCTTCCGTGTATCCGTTTAAAATAGATTGCTAAAAAATTCAAAAAAAAATTAGAGTAAATTTTTGTTTGCTTTTTAATTTCTTAATTTTTAGTGCATGCGCACTCGATCTCAAGCTCGTAATCGAAATCGTCGACAACAACAAATAACACCGGTTATTGTTGAGGAACCCGAGATTCCAATGGCCGACAATCGTACCATGGCTCAGATGTTACAAGCTCCCATCGAGGGATACGAAGATGCAATTGTTGTTCCACCGATAAATGCAAACAATTTCGAGCTTAAACAACCTTTGATTAATCTTGTGCAAAGTAATAAGTTCACGGGTAGACAAGACCCTCATAATCACCTTCGATTTTTCAACAAAGTCACTTCAACGTTTAGATACCCCGAAGTTCCGAACATTTCGATAAAGGTTTTGCTTTTTCCTTTTTCTCTAGACGGTGAAGCCCGAGATTGGTTAGACAAGGAACCTCCTAGATCAATTCTCACATGGGACGACCTTGTTTCAAAATTCATAAATCAATTCTTCCCACCTTCAAAAACAACTTACCTTCGGAATGAAATTGAATCACTACTTTTTGCCAAAAAACCAAACCGAAACCTTCAACGAAGATTTGGAACGTTTTTTTATAAGGACTTCTTGTCAATGTCCTCATCTGGTTTCTAGGAATGCTTCAACTTGATTACGTTTTACAATTCTTGAATACCATATGGATAAAGTATGACCTTAGATTTCCGCCGCGGGTGGCAATTTTCTAGATAAGATGCCTCGAGAAGGTTTAGCCATAATCGAAAGTAAATCAAAAGTGCGTTTTACTCAAAGAAGTCGTCCAAAAAATGATTCAAAGATGCAATTACGAATGCCTCCATCTTCTACTTCTTCAACCTTGCCGATTAATTATTGAGATTCAACAAATGGCTGCCTTACTTGAAGACAAAATGAATATTCGAATGAGCCGTTTAGAGAAAGCGATTAGTGAAAAGAATGCTACTACTCTTGCTGCCGTCAAAGCAGTCAAGGAAGTTTGTGTCACATGTGGTTCAAACCATAATTTCAACAATTGTCCGTTAACTAGGAACGATTTTCCCGTTTTTCAAGACAATATTCATCAATTCCAACAAACCGCCGCCGTTGGTAATTTTGTTCAAAGGAATCCTCCTAATTTGGCAAACCAAATGAGACCACCGGGTTTCAATCAACCAAATGTTCAAAGCAACCAAACAAACCAAAACCGATATCAAGGAAACAATTTCAATTCGAATCAAAACCGTGGAAACAATTTTAGTCAAAACCATCAAAACAATCAAGGTCAAGTTTTTCAACCACCAACCAATCAACCACCGGTTTACCAAGTTCCACCATTTCAAGCTTCTATGCCCCAAATTCACGGTGTTTCGAAAACGGATTTTGAAAACTACGTCAAGGCAAACGATGCGGGTGTTGATAATGTTAAAAATCAGGCTGTCAAAATTGCCAAAAATAAGGCTATTTACGAGTTTGGGGTTGACCAAGTCTTTGTATAATTTCAAAATTTCCGACTACTACTTCGAATTCAGGAACTCTTCCAAGTCAAACCGTAACTAACCCTCGTCAGCAAATTAATGCTATTACCACAAGGAGCGGTAAGACTTTGGAAGGACCTTCGACTCCTCTTGTTCCTACTCCCGATGTTTCAAATTCTCAAAAAGAACCCGAACAAAACCCGGAGACGTCAACGGAAAAAAAGTGCAGAATATCCATATTTGGAGAATATGCCACATGTCCCACTACCCGGATGAAGAAGATCCATACTTCATGGAAATCCCAAAACTAAAGCTAAAGAAAACCGTTAATGTTGAAATCCAAGATCTTAATTCTCCAAGACCTAATTCATTTACATCTAAACTTCCATATCCCGAGAGGATGAAAGTGAGAGAGGACGATAAACCAAGTGCTCAACATAGCCGGTTTTTGAAGATGTTCAAGCAACTCCGTTTAGAGATTGGATTGAAAGATGCTCTTTGTCGAAATGCCAAAGTCAAACAAATGGTTAAAGTCGTTTGCAAGGAACAAAGGAAGCTCGAGGAGATCGCCATCACAACTGTGGAATGCTGAGTTCCGCTTCTTCATGAACAAGTTCCGAGAAGTCAAAGATCCGGGAAAAATTTTATCCCATGTGCTGTTACAAGAGCTCAATTGAACTAGTTGCCTTGCGATTCCGAAGGCTGAGCTTTAACATTTTACCTCAATTCTTATCTACAAAAAACTTGGGCTTGAAGCTGTGACTTCCCTATGTTATGACACATCGTGCTTGCAATCGTTTCCATTACTCACCCGATGGCAGAGCTGAGGATGTTGTAGTTAGAGTCGATGGTTTCATATTTTTTGCGGATTTTAAGGTGGTTAATTTTGGAAACCCGATCCTAGAGTGCCTTATTATTTTAGGAAGGACCTTTCTTCACACCGCAAAAGCTCTCATTGATTTGTTACGAAGAAGTAACTTTACTTTAAGAGTAAGAAAAGAAGAAATTGTTTATTATGCGAATTTAATCTAAGAAAAACAAGGAAAGAATTTTGTTCATGCCAGTTCTATAATGGATTTTTACAAAAGATGATCCGTTAGTGGCAGTACATTAAACTCTTCATCGAGTTCTTCTCGGTGTGAAGACTAGTGATAATTTAAAGAAGTTCGCCGTTGAAACTTTTCTCTTGATTCGTTTACCACCGGGTAAATAATGATTCCGACTCTTAAGAAGGATTTTCATGGAAGAAAGTTTCAGTTACTCAAATCCTCTTTTCGAATTCGATGATAATTTCAAATCTAGCAACGTGAATCCTCTCTTTGAAGAAAACGATAAGGATGTCAAGATTAAGTCTTCTCCTTCCTTCACACTTACTTCACCAGAAGAAAGTGAATTAGAAGCTTATCTTGAAAGAGATTCAATTCCACCGGGAATTGATCTTACCCTCCCTCCCACCCTTGAAGTTTCAAGTAGCAATCTTACTTCCCTTACTCTCACCGGAGAGAAGGTTTGTTCATGGAAGACGCCGATGTTTTTCTCGTTGGTCCAATTTGTATGGAGAATGATGAATCAAATTGCGATAAGGAAGAAGATAATTTGTCTCTTGACAACTTACTTACATCAAAAAACAAAACCTCTTTCTCAAGAAATTAAAGAAATCAAGGAAAAAGAAGACAAATTTTCAAGTGATGTTCCAATCAATACCATTGTCATGCCAATAAGAATCACTTTTGATAATCCAATTGATTTTAATAAACATTTTTCCAAACCAAAGGATTTTAAAAAAGACTTAGCCGTTGCATTTGATTCCACCGACTCAAGTATTTTTCCACCTCCTTTGTTAGATTCTGACTCGCCTTTCACTGCGGAGTTGTCGGCTAGTGTTACCTTGAATTCTCTCGGAAACGAGGACAAAGTATTCAAACCAGGTATACTAGTTTATCGTGGCATTCATGATAAAAATCTTGTAACATTGGAGAAGAATTTAAAAAAGAACATTTTCTCCGGGACTCTTTTAGTTTTCAAAGAACCGTCATTTCTTCTGCCTCCGCCAGAACCACCAGATGAATGTTTGAATTTTGAGCCCATTTTGGTTATGCAGGCGTTATCTTTAAATGTTGACGATGTCAATTCCTTCACATTTATCATTTGGACTTTTCTTCCATACTTCACCTATCCCAAGGAATCCCCTTTGATTTTCTCCTTTAGGAGTTAGAATTTTGTTTTTGACCCCGGCATCGTCACGTTTCATAAGCCAGTGGTATGTTCAATGAAAGTTTTCTATTTGCTCTCCCTAAGGACGAATTAATTCAGGGATCGAGTCGAGCTTGTGACTCGGTGACCAAAAACAAGCCGCTTCGTGGGAGTTCACCCCATGCTTATCCTTTTCAATTTTCTTTCTATATTTATAATGTGTTGTGATGTGTTGTAGCTATCCTCTTCCGCTTTCTTGTTGTTTGTTGTTTGTTTTTGTGATTTTTGCAGGATTGACCCAACAATTTCTAAAGACTCTCGTGTCCGGTGTTGTGTCCCGTTTCACTCGAGCTTCTCATCCTTTGTGTGAAATTAGTTTGGGGAGATCCAATATCCTTTCATCATTATCGATTCACGTTTATCTTTGCATAATTCATAAACGGCTTAGATTTTCGTAGAAATCCGACTTTAAACATTGAGGACAATGTTTCGTTTTAGTTTGGGGAGGGAATCTATCGATTTGATGTTGCCTGCTTATTGTTTTGTTCTCACGTACCCGTTTTCCCACAAAAATAGCAAAAATTTTAATTTTTAAGTTCTTATTTGTAGGATATGAAAAATATATATATATAAAAATATTAGAAGTAAAAAAAAAATAATAATAAATAATTTTTTTTAATAAGTGTTAAGACACGAATGTAGGTTTTCCGTTGGTAAGAATAAGAAGTAATTTTTGACCCGATCGAACATGTAGAGTTCTAGCTTTCTCCCTTAACAATTAATGATGATAGTTTGTGCTAGTCTCATGTAGACTTTAAACATGCTAGACTTGAATCGTTAGGAAAAAATGAAGACTTTGTGGCTAATTCTCAAGTTAGATTTTAAATATGCGAAGTTGGAATTATATGGTAAGCATTTGCGAATCTCTTCTTTAGAGATTTTAAATTGCACAGAATTTGTCGAGAAACTATTCATATCGGAGAAAATGATAGTGTTATTTATAAGTCATGACATTAAACGTAGAGTAGTTGGTTCTCTTTCAAGCTCATAAGTGTTAATTGTGGCTTTTTCTCCCATTAGCTTGTTTCACCTTTATATATAAATGTTTAATAAATAGAGTTGTGCGGTTTTTTTGGTTAATAATTAGTAATAGAAGTTTCTTTAGTTCCTTTGTGATTGGATGAGTACACATCAGGAATACTTAATTTGGCCATACATATGTTCACATTAATAAATATTCTTGCTTATTCCTTAAAGAGCACTTAGGGTATATGGTGAAAGTAGGAATTCAATATAATCCAAGAATGATAAAAAGTTTGTTGTATCTTGCCGGCTCACAACCGATGTTACAGCCTTCTAAAAGGTCGAGGAAGTTACCGAAGTCGAAAGTTCCTAGCCTAATAATGTAAATAATAATAATAATGTTGCAAGTTAGAAAATAAATAGTAAAAGTTTCATTTTCTAAAACCAAGATATTCTTTTGAGCTAAGGTTCGGAAAAGTCTACAAGGCTTTTTCATCAGAAGTTCATGCGTCTCGATTATTATTCTCCGGATGGGGTGTCAAAAGCCTTAGCACTTACCCGATGACGGTGGGATGCTAGAGAAGAAAGTAATTCATGGGGCAAGTGATCTAACGATGTCTTAGCTAAGGAGGTTTTTGTTTGCTTTGAGTTGTGATCTTGCTAAGTGATTAACATATTAGCCCAAAAGGCCCATGTGTAAAGCTTGATCGGATTTCAACTATCTAAATATGTGGATTTAATGGTTTAAATTAATTTGAACACACACACTTAAATATATGATTTATGTCGGGAAGAGAAATTCATAAGTTGTAATTATAAGCAGTCTTAGCATCGTAGCTCGTACTTAACAGTGATCTTATTTTTAAGCTTAGCATGGGAAAAGTGAAAAATCGGGGATGATGAAATTATCTTTTAGACACTTAATTGTGCTTTTTATTCTATGATCCTAAAAGTTACCACAAGGTAATGAAAACAATACATTATAAGTTGTAGTTAGGTAGTCAATTATCAAGAAAAATCATAAAAAGAGAAAAATCTTTGAAAATGGGAAATCAGGTGTTTTATAACTTGTGATCTCTTAGCTCTCTCAACAAAAATCTTTGCTACTTTTCAAAGGTTTAGTTTGGGGAAGTTTTGAGGTATTTGGTTATAAGGCATGTGATATTACGTGAGGACACGCAATCGTTTAGTTTGAGGAATTTTGATAAGTGTAAAATACACATATCCGTTAATACCTAAAAAGACCCTAAATAAACCAAAACAGACCAAAAATGGCAAAATATGCTTGTATTTGTGTTTTGTGTGTGCAGGTACGGATATATAAAAAATCACAGGAAAACAGTCAAAAACGGGCAAGCACGGACACGAGAACGGAAGAGTGTACAAAAGCCGGAAGCTAAGGAAGTCAAATCTTCGGTCAAGCTTCAGTCAAACAGTGGTCAACAAAGTCAGCCACAAAAGGACAAAACCTTAAAAGTTACCACTTTAGTCCTTCAAGTTTCCAAAAGCCCAATCCATAAGCCCATTATACTAGTCCATTAACCTTTTCATAAACCACAAGGACCTATGATGCCATTTTTAAAACTTTGTTTTACTCTACAATTGAGAAAAACAAAGACAAGGGCCATATTTGCAATTTCCTCAAACTTCAAACTGAATTTTTTACTCTTTCAGTTAAAACAAATGGCGCCAAACCCAAACATTATTCACCCGTCTTCTTCATTTCACCAAGCTGTAAAAACAAAGGGCTTTCTACAATTGAAGGGTACGGAGGTCTATTCAAGATCTCCTAAACACAATGGCAAGGTTAATTTAGTCAAATCAAGAGCAGTCATTAGTCACTCAAACAATGAAACACACGTCAGCCTGAAGAAAGCACACATGGATGTGGGTTTTGCACTCATTTTACTCAGAAAAGAAACACAAGTGAGCCTCAAACGGATTGCCAGCTTGGCAATCCGTGTGAGGTCACTTAGTGATCTAACGGCTCAAAATGTTGACCCAATGATTGGTTAATCTAATGGCAGAGATTGATGGGCGCCTCTAACAAACTCAAGGCCTAGAACCTTCTCTCAGCACTTATAAAAAGGCCCTCAGCTCACACACACGATATGTCATGTCATATCTTTTTCCTTTCTAGTTTTTATTGTCGCCAGAGAAAGAGAGGAAAGCAAAGTTCACTTGCTTATGGCCCTACCAGAAGATCATCTTGCAAAGTTCCATAAGATGACAGATGCAAAAGAAATGTGGGATGCCATTAAATCAAGATTTGGTGGAAATGACGAATCCAAGAAGATGCAAAAAGTATATCTTGAGCAACAGTTTTTGAAGGATTCTCTGTTACAAAACAGAAGGGCTTCACAATGGGTTTGATTGGTTCCAAGTCTTCTAAGTCAGTTAGAGATTCCCGGGAGCAGGTGTATCTAAGGAGGATGCCTATAAAAAATTCCTAAGATCTCTACCTTATGCCTAGTCACAATCGCCATAATAACGAGAAACTAACCATGGGTGGACACTATTAGTTTTGATGATTTGTTCAATAATTTAAGTGTCTTGAGAGTGATATAAATGGACTCTACAGCAACTCCTCATCTAATCACAAACATGTAGCTTTTGTCTCTGAGAACACAAACAGTACTATGAGTTAGTTACGCTTATAGTGTTCCCAATCTTTCTTGGCCAAAAACTCAAAGTATGAAACAAACTTCATATACTCACTTCTTGTGCTAATAATTTTGCTGCACTCAATGGACATAGAGGACTTGGAACAGATTGATGATTTGACCTTGAAGAAATGACTGAAGTGGCACCAGTGGCCATGATTCTTCTCAATGAGAATGAAAAAGTTTTACAAGAAGACTGGTTTAGAAAGTACAATTTGATGCAAAAGAGGCTTTGTGGCTTTGATAAAACCAATGTGGAATGTTACAATTGCACAATACAAGTCATTTTGCTAGAGAGTGTAGTTAAGGGATATCAAGATAACAAGGAGAAGAGAAGGTGGAATTCTGGAAACAAAGATGGGAACAGGTAATGGACAGACGGAGGATTTCTATGCATTGGTGACAGTTTGATGACTGAAGGTATTGGATTGGGACAAATCATTCAGAAGATGAAGATTTTGATTTGATGGCTTTTGCAACAGTCTCCTAAGACCAATAGGTAATTTAATGTTCTACTATGTGTAAAGGTGTCTTATGCAAATCTTAAAAAAACATGTATGATGCTCAGAGAGACTACTTTAATGATGCAAGCATAGAAAAATTAAGGCATATTCTCAATGGCTTAAGATAAGGTTGAAGCACAAGTTAGTTGTCCATCCACAGGATAACTTTGGTATGAACAAAGATAAAATTTTGAAAATAGATTTGATGAGATAACAGATGTTATCACATAACATAGGAAAATTATTGGAGAATAGCTCAAAAAGAAATAGATGATTAAATCTATAAGTAGAAAATGATATGGAACATTCCTCTAAGATATCTTGGTAAACTTCTTAAATTCCTAAGAATGTTAGTGCTCTATGTTAGTTTGGGCTTGGGTATGGGGATCACAGATATAATGGCATTTTGAGTTATGAAAATGAAGTTTTACAAAGTGTGTTTAAGAGTAAGGAAAGTGATTTTGAAATCCAACCTATGGATTGATAGGTTTGTAGATGGAAATGCTTGCTATACCCCCAACCATGTCAGGGAATTTTATGCCCACTGGTCCTGAAATTGGAAATAGACTACTCTCAGTTTTTACATTGGTCCAAAACCGATCAACCTAGAGAATCGAATCCCAAATCAAGTGAATGTGTTAATAACTGTGTGATCTAACATTAGTAAGCAGAACCCTCTGAATTAGTGTTCTGAAACCAGTTGTCTTTGAATCAATGTAGAAAAGTCACCTAAGGTTTGGTCTGTGGCTCCTATCATTGAGGTAGTATGCGTCAGATAGTTAATGATAGAGTGTGTGATATACCAACAAAAAACAATTGAAACACTGTTTTGCTACCAGCAAGTAATCTCCTAGGGAAAATGTTAAAATTCAAAACCATACTTAGTCCAAAAACTAAAGTTGATAGAAAGTATTAGGGGCATGGGAGGTTTGCTGTAAGTGCTGTTTCTGTATGTGGTAGTCTTAATCATTTGATTAGGATTTGATTTTCATGAGAAAAGGTGGGCAAGAAATAGTGACTTAAAATTTGGTGGGTATATGTGCAAAGTGGTAATACAAAAAATAATCCAATTTGTTCCTTTAGCAGTATTAACTAGAACTGGATATAATTCCAGTTCCAATTCTGCTTAGAAATAGACGGTACTATAGTTTTTAAAAATACTGTAGGCAAAGTGTTAAAGGGACAGACAGTAGTATAACATCGTTATGCTGAAAGTTAATATGTTAAGCACCATTGTGATTGGAGTTAGACTACAAATTTTTCTAAATAAAACTCATTCATCATCCACTAATGCCTTTCAAAAAGACTAACAGTACTTAGACCGAATTTTCAATATCAAAAGTTTAATACTGCTAAAGGTAAAGAATGAAGTTAGTACTGTTTGGGGGACAAAGGGAATGCTGTTAAAAGCCTCAGCAGCGTTGTAATTTGGAGACCACAAAAATACCATGGTGGATCCACAAATACAATTGTGGTATCCAGTCCTGGAATATCTTATAATTTCAATGATCCTCTAGGCAGACTAAGCCAAAACTGGCTTCTTGGTCTCTAAGAGAAACTAATCTCTTTCTTTTAATGTGCAGGATTATCCACATAGAGCTCTAAAGAATAAAGGAATTGTTGATAGTGGATGTTCTAGGCACATGACTGGAAACAAGGCCTATCTTGATGAATTTCAAGGAACTTTATTGGTGGGCCCCTGTTGTTTTGGAGGTATTTTGAGGGTTTATATCACTGGGTAAAGGCAAAATAAAAACTGGAAAGTTAGTAGATTTTGAGGATGGTGTGATGTGTGAAAGAACTTCAGCATTTCAATTTCTTTTCTGTGTCACAATATGTGACAGAAAGAACAAGGTTTTGTTTACTGACTATGAATGTCTTGTTTAGTCTTCTGAGTTTAAGTTACCTTCTGAAATAAGTATTATTAAAATCCCTAGACAAAAATCATGTACAGTTTCAATTTATGAGAACAGTGTTCCTACAGGAGGATTGGCTTGTTTAATTACAATGGCTACAACTAATCGAATCTAATAAATCGGATAGGAGATTAGATTGGGTCATGTTAATTTCAAAAAAACTTAAACAAACTTGTGAAGGGAAACCTTGTAAGAGGTTTACCTTCAAAGATTTTTCAAAATGACCACACTTGTGTTGCTTGTCAGAAAGGAAAGCAACACAAGGCCTCTTGTAAGGCCAAAGCAGTAAGCTCTATTAGCCAAACCCTACAACTTCTTCATATGGATTTGTTTGGACCTACATCTGTGAGGAGCTTGAACCATAAGACCTAGTGCCTTGTATCACTGATGAATTTAGCAGTTTAGTTAGGGGTATTTTTCTTAAGATACTAGGATGGAAATTGTGAAATCCTTAAGGACTTTATTAGACAGATGAGAGTACAATTGAATCAAAGTTAGACATTAGAAGTGGAAATGGTAAAGAATTTAAGAACAAGGGGTTATTGATTCTGTGGGATAAAAGGGATCAAGAGGGCATATAGTAATGCCAGAACTCACAACAAAATGAGTGCTGGAGGATAGAAACAGGACCTTATTGAGGCTGCAAGGACATGTTGAAGATTTCTTTTTCTAACATTTTTGGGTGAAGTAGTTAGTACTGCTTGTTTTGTTCTAAATAGGGTTTAGTGACCATGCTCATAATAAGAAACCTTATGAAACTTTTACTGGAAAGATTCCATTATAAGTTTATAAAGACCTTTTGGGGGCCATGTGACCATCTTGATTACATTGATACCTTGGCAAGTTTGGAAAATTTCTACATTGATAATGATGAGACCATTTGATTGTAAAGAATCCGTATATCATTCAAGACAATGCACATTGCTATTTCGGCACCAATTTATAAGAGATGCCCTTATGAAAAGAAACTCATTCAGGTGCTTTTAAAATCCCACATGATGACAATGTAGCTTATTTACTCACCAAGGTATTTGATCTTAGCAGGTTTCAGTTCTTGGTTGTTTCTATTGGGATGATAAATCCATAGGATGCATTGTTCAAGGGGGTTCTAAAACTGTGTTGTTTATTTGTATAAAAGTATCAAGTTAACATAGGAATGTATTTCCAGAAGTTTGTAAGAGGGATTAGAGATCATGAGAGGTGTTAATGATTTGTACTGAAGCCACTCTGATACTACAATTGTTCATTCTTTGTTGGACAAAAAGTTTAGTACCGCCAGTGAAAATTAGTACCGTGGGCAAAAGTTTAGTACGCATTCAGAAGGTAAGAAAAATACCGACCTGATGGGTTTCAAAGTGTAAAATTGAAACAGGTTTCCTTGAAATTAGGTCTCATCTAAACCTATTTAAACCTATTTTCAATTGGCAGTTTTCGTACCAATCTCTCTCTAATCTCAATCGCCACTACAAGCCTAATATCTCTTCTTCCACGAAGATCTACTTTCAAGTACAATGGCGTTCTAGATTCATGTCCGAGCATAACATGGTCGCATACTTGGAGGAAAGACTGAATGGAATGTAGGATTTTCACGAGATTATTGCCTTTTCTCAAGCGAGTTCAATCATCATGCTTCTCATGTAAGTCCTGTAGTATCCACTACATTTGTTGGAATTTTTAGGACGTCTGCTAAGTCCAAAACAATAACAATGATAGGCACATTTATGGCAAAGTAGCTGGGCAAGTGCTAGTTGTGTCTATCATGAGGCTCAATAAGAAGTGATCTTCTTTTGATGATGCTGATGGATTGACACATTACCTAATCAGGCCATTTTGATGCTATACAGCAAATGGGGTATGAGGGGGATTAACAGTGTTACTTTTAATAAAGAATTGTTTTCACCTCAATGGAGCGTTTTTATTTCTACTATAAATCATTGTTTAAGTTCCAAAAGCACCTCTTGGGTTCTAGTTCCTACAACTTTGCCTCTGCTGTAATATGCTTAAATTAATCAGACAGTATAATTGTTCTAGTTGATCTTTGATGGTATTATATGCCATTGACAGTACGATGCGAAGAAAAAGTTTGTCATGGATATCCACGTTTTATTTTCTATTTTCTAGGTAAACTTAAGCTAATGTGTAGTACCTTTAGATCTTTTATTTACATAATTTAAAACTTGTAAGGTTTTTTCTTCATGGTTAAAAAGGAAACATTTCTAGGGGGAAGTAACCCCTTTTTTGTCTTATTTGTCGTACAACCAACTCAGGAGAGGGTTGTTCTTCAGAAAGACCATCTGAAGCACTACCATCTCCCTCCCCTTGATTCCTTAGTGAATTACCTTATGAGCCACACTGACTCATTCCTGCTCACACTAGTGAATGGTACCCAATGAGATCAGCCTAACCTATCACAAGAATTCACCCACTTACCATTCTGATTCTATCCTCGCATATTTTGGTGAGAATCTTGGAGGTCATTCATCCAGTGATAAATCCCTTTCAGGGAATGAGGGTGACATGACCATACAAGGTGTCTATGATCTTTGTCTATCTTTATGTAAACAGGTTTCAGATCAGGCCAAGGAAATACAAGCCTGCTCTGTGAAGGCTAAGATCCAAAGTCAAGAGCAGCTAAGCTGTCATCAAACATTATAAACATATCTGAAGAGTGTCTCTTGCCGCAAAGATCCCAAGGAAGAGTTCTCAAGAAGAAACCATAGGTGCACAAAAGAGTCTGTACCAAAACAAGGTATTATATAGGCGTGTGTGCCGTACGAGTGACTATCAAGATCATCAGCTGCAGATCAAGAGATCCTCTGTTTGAAAGTAATGCCTGAAGATATGCCTGAAAAGATACAATTGATCACATGGAAATAGAGAATGCTCAAAATGAAGGGAGGACAAGGAATATAGTGGATGAAGACAAGAAGATTGATGAAGTTAGACTTGGTACTGAAGATATAGTTAGTACTGACAAGTAAGGAGGGGGGGGTTTAGTACCGCCTTAAGAATGTTTGTACTGAAGTACAATGTTAGTACTGTCGGATCCAAAGTTTTACTGATCAACAGTTGAAGGTAAACTAACGAGCAAAGGATAGGTACTGTATGAGAACCTTGAAGGTTACCTAAAGAGCATAATGAAGATACTATAGAGATCTTTGAGGTATGAGAGCAAAGAGAAGTTACTGAAAAGAATCGTTGTAAGTACTGAGGGCAAATAAAAGTACTGAAATCATACTGTGGAAAAGGTAAAATTGCTACTCAAGCCACCTCAAACATCACTTCAAACACCCACTTCTATGATATTTAAGATGATGTGAAACAATAGCCTACACTTCTTCTCAACATGAGTCAGCAAAACTGCTTCTAAAGAAAAAGAGAAAGGTTGTAGAGTTGAAGGATGTTAAAAGAAAAACTGATGACCTTGGCCTAATTCTACAAGATCACTTATCACATTAAAGCCTCTTCCAAAGATTGATCCAAAGACAAAGGGGAAGTAGAAGGATTGAAGATGGAGGATGAAATCTGAGAAAAGTGATCTGATGGCATTCCTCAAGTGTGAAGGAAGTTTAAGCAACTGAAAGTGATGATAGATGTTGGCAAGGAAAGTTCTAGAAGTGTGGGAAGCTAAAGAGGAGAGAAAAGAATTCGACTGAAGAAAATTGCTGCAAATGAAGAACTTATAAAAGATTTGATGATATAAAGGCAAGGATTGAGGCAGATAGACTTAATGCCTGAGAAACTTCTAAGGAACAAGACAAGAGAAGAAATTCACAATGAGAAAGAGCTAAGGTTCTTAATGATAAATTGCTGGCTCAAAGAAAGGTTCCTTGCTCAATCTAAGATCAGAAGCTATAAGAATTTAAAACAACCAACAAGAATCAAATCAGAATCAAATGATGACTATCTTGAAGCATGTGGGGGAAATTACCAAACATGCTAAATTGAAGATCAAGAAGTTTGAGGATAGTAAAGCTTTGTTATGAAAAGATTTAAGAGTTTTTGATGAGTTTCATCTCTATTGGTCGGCAGAAGATGGAAAGTGTTGATCAAGAGGATGAATGGAGATAGGATTGATTGATCTAAGAGTGTTAGTAATCAAGAAGAAAAGCAAAGAGAAGTTAAGAAGGTAAGATAAAGATGAAGAAGATTACAGAAAAAGAAAACTTGTACTAGGGAAAGAAAGATGAAGTCAAGGGTAAAGGGAAGTTATATCAAAAACAATTCTGAAGATGATAGTGACAAAGAGAATGATGAACTAAGATTGCACTTAACACATGTTCAGACGAAGTAAAGAAGTGGACTATGAGATACTTGACAAAAAATATCCAATTAAAGAATGGAAGACAGAGTGTTTTGGAACTAAACCACAATCTGATCAAACTGAACATCTTGAAGAGATTAATTTAAATGTGGTAATTAGGAGTAATGGGCAGAAGAGATACTTTAGTACTTTGATGAGTGTATTATCAATATTTGATAGGGAAGATTTGGATGCTGTGAATCAACTAGTGATAAACAGATTTCAAGATGAGATGCCTGAAGGATTTGATAGAGTACTTTGGGGAGATTTGAT